>VZTM01035086.1:153679-184176 GCA_013400555.1 Jacana jacana | reverse complement strand
AAAAAAAAAAAAAAATCATACAAAAATAAAAATCCCAGCAGTTCAGTTGATCTTGTAACTCCAGGGAGGCAGCTCCCGAGGGCTGTGTCATCGCAACACAAGGGGCTCAGCGGGGATCCCTGCCTCTTCCTCCCCTGCGCTCATTCTCGCCCCTGTACCGCTGCCTGCAACCCATCTGAGGAGCAGACTGGGGAGCCGATCTGCCTGACAAAAGACCTTGCCAATTTTATTTTGTTTTTAATTTAAACCAAATAAACACTTCCACAATTTATGCAACATAAGCCAAGCCAGCCGCTGCACAAACTGCTCTGCCGGCAGACACTGGGAGAGGGAGACATCACGTTGTGTGGAGTAGACACCAAAAAAACATCAATAGTGAGGTGGGGGAGGGTATTTGAGGGTATTTTTGTTGCTGAAGCTAAGAAGCCAGAACTGGAGGGCGAGTTCCCAGAAGGCATCAAAGGCAGCAGCAAGCCCCAGGGTGGCACTGCCTTGCAGCCCTGGGTCAGGGCAGGAAAGAACTCCGGCCACATGGCTCCACGCTGGAGCTTGTCAGCTCAGAGGAGAAATGCCATGCCTTGCACACCAGCTAGCAAAGGACTCAAGAAGCCATCACTGCAGCACAGAGTGTGGGGAGCTGCCACTGTAGCTACCAGCATTTCATCCTTCCCACCACTGAAGTGGGACCTGCCCATCACCGCTGCTGTCAGCTCAGCAGTTTATGAACACAAGGTCCCCATACGTCTGATTTAAAGATAGAAAATATTATGTAATGCACATGTTGTGACACAGGCCTGGTTTAAGGCAATACTGAATATTTAAGGAACAGCTTCACTGACCTCAAGCCAAAGATGTGATGTGACAGGGAAAGCTAAGCTGCTCCAGTATATATGGGGGTGATATATCAACAGCACACAGCACTCAACTGGACAGTTTGAGCCCTCTCCACAGAGACCAGCAAAGCATTATTTTTTTTACTGCGTTTGGCTTCAGTAAAAGGTATTATCATGGCTCTATATTAGAGCCCAATGTTTGAAAAACAACATATCCAGTTCCAATTTTCTACCAGCAAAGGAGGAAAGAAGAATAAACACAAAAAGAGGAGGAAGAAGATAAATGTCCAGTGTCCACTTCTGAGGAGCTTCCTGTGGAATTTTACGGTCTGTCATGATGGGCCTGATCTTGCAGTCATGGTGTCTAGGAGCAGGCTCACCGCTTTCAGAGGGATAAATTTCCACAGTCTAAAATGTTTAGCTGAGTGCATGTTTGCACAACCACAACACCGAGGTGAATGACACTGGACCAATCCTTAGACAGCTGCTCCCTATGACACCTACCTAAAGTTTTTCTTGTTCCAAAATCATGTCCTAAAACCACAAGAACAACTTAATGATGATATTTTCACACTGTCAACAAGCCACATACTTCTTTAGCCTGTCTTTCCTTCAAAGCCCAGGGGAGGGAGGAGAATCTGTTGTCACTGCAGGCTTCTTCCCAGTGTGATGCCCCACTAGGGTACTATGCAAAGCAGCAGCCAGCCAGGCTGGCTGGCACCTATCAGTTCCAATAATGCTGGTCTCAGCATCCCTCCAGCTGTCCATGACTTGAATGAGCACAGCCTGCTCATGGGAATCATGCCCTGAGGTGGGGCTTGTACAAAGCAGCACTGTTGCCGCTTCGCTTTGCTACCTGGATAAGCATTTTCTCCTGTAAAAGTGGGCCAGAGCCACAGAGGGGAGTCATGTCTGTTCTTCAGAGCCCTTAACATCTTCTTGTGTCCTGTCCAAACCATCAACAGGAGAAGTACAGGCCAGGGAGCCGCACTCGATGCCAGCTTCCACAACACAGTTGATAGTTTCCAGTTTATCCCCTTTCAAGCACATGAGCCAGGTGCAAAACTCATTCTCTTGACCTGGATTCATGTTGCACCTCAGTATAAAATTTTGGATCTACAGCTTTCACTCAGGACCAGCTGTGGGAAGACTGTATTGAAAACGTGAATTACAACCCTGATAATCACATAATCACAAAATGGTTAGAGTTGGAAGGGACCTTAAAGATCATCAAGTTCCAGCCCTCCTGCTGTTGGCAGGGACACCTCCCACTGGAGCAGGTTGCTCAAAGCCCCATCCAGCCTGGCCTTGAACACTCCTAGGAATGGGGCATTCACAACTTCTCCGGGCAAACTGTTTCAGTGTCTCACCACCCTCACAGTAAAGAACGTCCTTCTTTACTGGAATAACAAACCAAGGTCTATTCAATCAAACTGCTGGTCTGTAGGCTGTGGTAGCCATGGCCACCTCTAGGTAGTCATGGCCATCCTGCATCCTTCCTGTTCCATAGCTCTCTCTCTCCCTTTTTTGCCTCCCTGATGCCTCTGGTTTCTGCACCAAAGTGACCTATTGTTACAGCTCACCCCGGCACATGCCTCTCAGTATATGAACACAGGCGAGTACAAGCAGTTGAACTGTGTCTTCGGTACCACAGCTCCCCACCTCCAGCCATCCGCTCAGTCAGCTGCCCGAGCCACCCTTACACTCACGATCTCAGCTGCACTGTTCCTTCACGTTTGCTCTGCCTCTGGTGGTGCATCAATCTCTGTGTTTCTAACGCCAGCTGAGCAAAAGCTGCTTGAGCAAAACCTCTTCGCAAATGATTTATTGGAGGTTGTCCTATCATTAACTCAGGACAACCCATCTGTACCAGGAAAGGAACCTGCAGAGAGCGAGGGTGGGTGCACACTGGGAGGCATTTAGGATGTATTTTACCGTGCACATGCACGGCATAAAGTATCGTCAAACATAAGGCTACGCTATTCTTGGCATACAGATATTCCCAATTCAAGAGCCAGCTGTCTTGGGCTGTGGGTGCACATGGGGTGCTATAACCCAGTCAGTGGAGCATCCCACATGTGACACATTCACCAACAAGCTCACCTCACAGAAAACTCCCTATCTCCGCCATCTCCATTTGTCCATGTGCTTCTCTGTGTATTTGTTACCTCAGGCAACCCCTTCTTCTGTTAACAGCCATTAACCTCTCCCACAGAAGAGCAAATGAAGGAGCTGGAGCTGTGGTCCCAAACTCTGAATTCAGCGCCAAAAGACGGGACCAGGATACGAGTGGCCCATTTCTTGACAGTGGCTTCCCTGTGACCTCCCACAGATCGTTTAACCTTTTATCTCCACTTATCCCACCATCACAGGAAGCTTCTATTTATATTACAGAGTACGTGTTTATGTGCGATTTAGCATTTGCAAAGTCTTTGAAGACTGAGAAATTAGGGATTGGATACATCTCATAAAAAAGCCACAATAATAATTAAGCTTTCTCAAGTTTACATACCTATTATAATAACACTATTACCCTCAAAATCTCCTATCCAATATGGCAAGTATGATGTTTGTGTTTGATTCCCCTTAAACTGCTTCAACTCCAAACAAAACAGGCTTTGACTTGATGAGCTTTTCATCTACCAGCCTAACATAGAGCCTTCTCTATACAGACCACCACTGCCTTGGACCACTGTTCCTGGATTTTCTTTGGCCTTACATGGACCCATGTCCTCAAATTCTAAATTTAAGAGCCCCCTATGGCTGCACAGACCAGGTGAAGGGTGCTCACCCTAGCCTTCACTCTGCACAGCAGGGACAGGGATAACTACAAACCTAAGGAAAGGAATATGTCATTTTAACCCCAAGTGTGCTGTGATGCACAGGAGTTCAGGGGTGAACAGGAGTCTGCACCTCAAGGTGATGTACATCAGGGAGTTCTGAGCCAATACCTTGGCGTGTTGGGGAAGGGCAGTGGAGGGCTGGAGCTCCAGCATCCCCCGCCCACCATGGTGATGCCCTTTGTCTTTCATCATTAATTGTGAATGGAATTCAATGAGTGAGGTAGAAGCCCTGGGGAAACAAAACCACCCACTTGCCCCCAGGAAGGCAAAGAAGGCTGAGCCTCATTCCATGGGGGAAGTCCCCAGAGGAGCACTGACTGCAGACTGGGACCCAGGCAAGTGATGGCTACCTCCCCTCGGCCCCTGTAACGCAACAAACAAATTCACCCTCCCCAGACAGCTGGGATGTGACAGCTGGGAAGTGAAGCCTTAGCATGGTGTAGACTGGTATTTTCTAATTATTCTCCCTCCCACTGTGTTTCTACTGGTAACTAAATAAATGTACTACTTTAGGGTTTATGACGCTGGGCATCCCGGGGAAGGGAAGAAAAGCAGAGGATCTTTTGAGGCTATTATTAAGTAACCTATATCCCTTTTTGCAGAGGCAGCCTGCAAACAGAGGCTCAGATCCCTTGAAAGGAGACATCCCTTGAAGGGGGTTTGTCAATGGAACAGAGTATCAGACAGGTGAGACAGCAACCAGCTAGCCCTTAATGGAGGCAAGAAACTATCTAGCATTTAGACATAGCATTAATCTGCCTTGTTGTTTCTGCTAGGGGATCAAGTGGCACCTCAGAAATTTCTCTTTTTAGCTTTTACACACAAGAGTGGATGATGCGTGGATGGCAGTGAAGAGGAACTGCAAACAAGATGCCCAGAAAGTGGTGGGAGAGTGAGGACATAGAGACCCTGTAGAATAACACAGTGGAAGGCCCTTGAAAACTCAGAAAAGTATCATAACATCCGGAAACTGCCCACACAGGCTGCCAGCCTACAGCCAAACCCTATGCTGAAGGGACCACTGCTGCCTGAATTGCAGGTCTCAGCTAGTACCTCTTCTCAGCTCTGCACTGCACTGCATCAACATCACAGCAAATAAGCTCTGGCCTTCCTCAATGGTGCTGCTTAGTCTGAGAAAAATACCTGACCAACAGGGCTTTTGTTCTGGCAGTACATAAGCAGAGCACTTATAACAACCCTCCTTGAGATGCCACACTTCCAGTCAGCACCTTCACCCTGACACTTGCTTCTAACCTTGGCTTTGACCTCTTATTTACAGGTGTTCTGCTTTCAGCAACTTTAATTTTCTTCGACTGCTATGTTGATTTAGTATGAGAATAATGTTGATAACACATATTGGCTTATATAAAGTCCAGGAGTTTTTCAGCTTTCCAGAGAAGCTGAGAGGGAACAGAAACAGGACAAGCTGGCCAAAGGAACAGTCCGTACCACAGAAGTCATGCTCAGTATGTAAGTGGGGCCAGGGTGCAGAACTCCACAACTGCTGCTCAGGCCAGGCTGGGCAATCAATCATTGGGTGGTGAGCAACTGGATTGCTCTGATTTTTTTTTTTAACATTCTTTTACCATTATTAATTATTTTCTTTTCTGCTACTGTTCTATTAAACTGTCTTTATCTCAACCAATGAGGTTATTTTCCCTTTTTTTCCCTCGTCTCCCTATGCCACGAGGGGATGGAGAGGTGCGCAGTGAGGGAATGGCTGCATGGTCTTAGTTGCCAGTTGGGGTTAACCCACGACAACAGGACATGAAACAGTTTGTAGGGCTCCTGCAGTGCTCCCTCCAGTTGGTTGCAGAACGCTGAGACTAGATGAAAAGGCAAGGGAAAGGATGCCGACTTTCATCATCTCCTCATCTGAAGCTGTGAGGAGAAATGAAAAACAGCATTGGTATGTGCAATCACATTCCTACTTACACATGAGCAGTAACCCTTCCTTTCATCCCAAAAAGTGTGCCAAGATCTACTGGAAGGCTGTTATTTTGGAAAAATATACATTCAGCACACTGTGGAGGCAAAGAGAGGATGATGGGGAAGGGTAGAGTTTTTCCAATGGCAAAAAGAAAAACCTTGTTTTTTGCCTGAGTGGTGATGCGGAGGAAATACAAGCCTGAACATCAAACCTGAGAGCTCCTGTAAGTTAAACATCATTCAAAGGCTAAAAAGCTCTGACATTAGCAGTGTTAAACTGCATTTGCATCTTTAGATTATCCTAGCTTAAAATAAAAATGCCTACCTGTAATTAACACTCAGAGCAATACCACCACCACCACCACCAGTCACTGTGGTTTGCAAAAGACTTCCCACCCAGAAAAGCTACAGTAGACTGGTTATCTTTGGACGCAGAGTAAGCCCCATTTCCTGCTCTAGCCTGAAAACATGCGTGAAGACAGTTTGGATGAGATCCTAAACCACAGTTTATTCCTCTGTGCAGCTCCACAGACATCGACCTGCAGCCGGTCACATGTCCCTCAGCACAGAGTGATTTTCCCTGGCCAACCGTACGCTAACACCTTAAGGTCTTCAGCTGGAAGCAAGGGAAGAGAAGTATTTCTTGGTGCCAGAGGTGGTGGCAAGTGTACCCTAAGGCTCTACTCTTCCCTGTCACCCTCAATGGGAACACACAAGGGAAAGAGAGTCCTCCTTCATCCAGCAAAACACCAATGACCTCCACTTGTGAGCTTCATCCCCTCTGCATCTGGTCTCCAAGCCAGCAGCGGTATTTTTAGATGAGTGATGAATAGGTGTGCTGGAGTGCTATGCAGTTAAACATAACATAAGCGTTTGTGGATTGCAAACATGCATATAAAGAAGTTAGGAAAAAAATTAAAAGGTCAAAATGCAGTATCATGGGAACTCTCAACAGCCAAAGCTCTCCCTAATATTCCTTTCTTTTTTCTACTCAGTCTACTTATTTTTCCCTGTTTCAAGTTGGAGGAAATAAAAGAGAAGAAATAGAAATCTAGAAGAATTGCCAAAAATTTCTGAAAAAAATTAAACATCTCTTCCCCTTCTAATCCATGTACAGCCTGGAAATACAGGAGACTTTAGGAAAAATCTAAAAAAACCCCAACCAATCCCAAACCAAAAAAAGTCTTCTGAAATATTTTCTCTAAGATTAAACAGCGAACAGTCAGGCTACTGTTTAAAATCCTATTATTTTTGCTGTGCTTCAGTTCTTCCCAATGTTCTCTATATAATAAGCATTTCAAATGAATTTACATTATTTTAAAACACACTGTAGCAGGCAATTACAATTCCTGAATACTAAGTGCCAATATAACATAGTCCAAATTTATTGTTGTTCCTTAACTTTGTGCCACATTCATTATATTTTAATGAATAAGGTTTCACATTAATTTTTCAAGCCTTTTCCTTGGAATCACACATTACTGCTGTAATTGCATTGCAGAATTAGGTCTCTATTTACATTCTCCTCCCTAAGTCCTAGAGACGAAATCTTCCTTTGATTTTTCCCTCAGTCAGCAACATCACCTCTTCTTCCTATTTTTGGGAGAGTACCTCAGGGCCAGCAGCACCACCTTACCCTGCGCCACTGCCAGGCAGGGCAGGGCTGTCCCAGAGAATACCAGCACCCCGCCACCTGCAAAGCCCAGGAGATGAGAGCAGAAGCACCACCAGGATCAGGAAAGTAGGGGCGAGGAAGTTAGGGGCGGGGCGGGAACAGGACAGGAACAGGGTCCATGAATCTGGTTGCACCTTCCTGGCCACGAAGGTCCTTTAAGAGCAGGTTGGGTTGACCTCCTTCTCTACAGAGTTCTCAGAGGGTACTATCCTTCCTCTACAGTTGTGCCCACCACACCTCTTTTCCCCAATTTTCTGTCCTCTCTGTCACACCTCAGGGAAACACAGCTCACTCAAACGGTCTTTTCTAATTCACCAACATCCTGCATGAAGTAACTAAGGGGGCAGATGGATGAGGGCATCACGCAAGGCTTTTCACCTTGTACAATTTTTTTCCATCTGGGACAGACACAAAGATTGTGAAGAAACGAAGACAAGTTGTGCTGAAATACATGAACCAGGCAGTATAGGGGCCCCCAATTGCCAGCTGTTCATCTTCCAGGGGACAGGTTTGACTTCCCAGTCTCGAAGCCTCCAGCAGCTCAGCAGCTGGCCACACCACTGTGTGCAAGGATGCTGGGCAGAACCAAGAGCAGGGGAAGCCTTTCCTCCACACACAGGCATTTGTTAATTCCAGTTACTCTGCATACTTGCAATACTTTAATTATTAATGCCAATAAACTATAGGAAACCTCATTCAATTAGAATTGCCTTTTTTTTTTTTTCTTCGGTCTGAGATAAAATTAAATTGCATTATTGCAAGATTACTCTTTGTCCTTGTTTTCCATGCTGTTTTGAAGAGAACAGAAATAAAGTCCCAGCTCCTGGGATATGACAGGCTGGTGGGATATTGAGGAGACAGGGCTGCAGACTGCCTGGTCTGCTGGTCCAAGTAGGCCAAGCTCCTGTGCTTGCCACTCACTCCTAGTTGCCATCTCGTCCTCCTCATCTTCACAAGTGCTGAGTCTCCCTCATCACCTTTATTCATCTGCACAGGAGCAGGGGTTTTTACATATCCAGCCCTTCCCTTATACCCCACCTTCTCCACACCAGGCTGTCCTATCTTCTTTCCTCTCCACAATGCCACTTCTAAAGCTCTCCGCCCCCCTCACACCACCAAGGCAATGATAATTCCTCTTCTGCCTACTCCCTCCCCGCCAACACACCCTCCACACCAGGCTTTCCCCCCCGGCTGCTGCCCCAGTGCTCAGTGTTTCTGCCCCCATGCTGTGGTTCCCCAGCCTCCCTACATGGCAGAGGCATTGCTCTTGCCTCTGAGTCACAGCCTCTGCTGATGCCAGAGACAGCAGATACAGAAGCATTGAAAAGAGAGTAAACTCCCTTGCACCCTCTACCCTTCCCTTTTCCTTGTATTTTAGGATTTTCCCCCAAACCCCCAGGGGCACACCGTGCCTCCCTCCACATCTCACAACTCTGTTTTGAACTCTGCGTCGGCACTGCTCCACAGCAAAGATTTCTACTCAAAAGAGCATCAAGGGTTGTAAGCTTCACCAATTACCACTCCTCCCACAGCTTCTTCCCCAACATGCATCTGCTTGCAATGGCTGGGGAGGTACCCTCGATGATTGTCCAGAGGGCTTTCTGGAGGGCTACCAGCATGCTGGAGGTGCCAACCTCTCTGACAGCTGCATCTAACTCCCACTGATGCACTCTTTTCTTCAAGTTGGCCACCCTTAAGAGTGTTTTGCCTGTGTTTGCAGTCAACAGACATAGAGAGAGCAAGCCCTATCAGCCAAGCATTTCAATCTGAGGCAGGAATACGTAGAGATGATAGATGCCTGAAAATCAAGTTTAAAAATACAGGGGGATTATTAAGGAGTCTGGCTTTTTGGGTTGTGTACAGAGGTTCAAAAAAATCTAAAATGGAAAAAAAAAAAAGCCTTGAAATATCCACACATTACTTATTTATTAAAACACAACTATGTGTACTTTAAGAAAGAAAGCTGCATCATGCATAATTTAGTTGGCATGCAGACAGAACTGTTGTGTGTTTCACGCACGTGAAATAAATAAGCATAAATTACTTAATTTGAGTAACACCAAACACCTGATTCCAGAGACGGAGCAACACTTCACGCTAAGGCATGTAAGGGCTCTTGGCTTGTTGACATTTCACCAAAGCAGAGAAAAATTAGCAAGCTGAAAACAGAAATTCGTTTTGTGGCTTGCAGACAAACATCCATGGTGCCTCCCCCCCGGCTCACCAAGAGCTCGTGAACTGAGACCTGATGATATGATGGAGATACAAAGGAGACTTCACTTTGCTACTAAAAGTGCCGGGAAAATTAACATTAGATCCCTATATACATTCTTTATGATGCTGTTAGATCCCTTTTTTTGCCTGAACATTTCTGATTTCCCATGCATACCTTCATATCTCTAACTAAACCATAAACAGGTGACTAGATTTTTAAAAAAGGCATTTCTGATAGCTTTATCTGCACATCACGTGATGATTCACATGGTATTTGCCTCTTACAATTTACATGTGCTGAAACTAAAGCTTTCAGATTTTGACAGATAGCAGATTCTCACATTTCTCAAAAAGTATTTTGATCAAGAGCAAATAATTTATCTTTCAGGTGCAGTTTCCTTGGTGCAGGTTTGAGTTCTTTCCTCTGCAGGAACTGGAGAAGGAAAGGCAGGGTGAAGGACTCTGTAACACAGGTGGAACTAGCTCTGCTTTAAATTTGTGACAATATTTCCCTTGCTTCTTGCAGCCTTCAGGTTTTTGCTTACTCATTTCCAAACAGGCATCCCAGTGAAACGAGACAGGACACCAATACGGCAGACATTTCCAAGTCTGGGCCAAGCTGTGAGGCACTCTCAAATGCAATGTAGGGAAGATGAAATAAAGCATGTTTCACCTTTAAAAATTAGAGTACCATATGCAAACAAGCCATTGGCACTGCTATCAGACTGTATGAGACTTCTTTCCTCCACTGGCTTCAGCTGTCAAACTGGCCATTGAGCATAACCATGGCTAGATCTGACCCAGCATCTCGTTCAACATTACACATACCCCCTCATCTCCTCTCTGCATGACCAGGCTTTGCCTTACTCTGAGGATAGAAACCCAAACATTACGAACAACCTTGTACTTACTGAGTTCAGCAATGCTCCCCACACGCGTAGCAAGTAGAGACTGCTCGATGGTCCTTAGCTCTGACTGGCTGAACATCTGCACTTCCCCAGGTTTGTTTGACCTTTGTTGCTCTTTGTGAAGGTTCAAGCTGTCCGGCAGGCAGAGAACACCTACAGCAGGTAAAAAGAAAGGAGAAGTCCCAATGTAATTGCAGTCAGTATGGATGAGGTTGCTGCCACCACCACATCAATTTGGGGACATTCCAAGACACAGCCTGTGTGCACAGAGCTCAGACAATCAACATCTATAACTCAATGTCACAGATGACTCATGCTCTCAGCAGTGGCCCTCGCTAGCCCTTCTGAATATCCTCCAGCCACTTACGATATCACTTAGGGATAATTCGTATAGAAAATCCTACAGAATTGCCCAAGGAGAGTATCAAGAGAGTTCCAAAGAAGCTTTGTAGAAACTACCACAAATCCACACAAATGTATTAGAAAACAGTGTCCCAGCGACAAGAATTCTAAAAGATTGGCTTTGAAATCATATATGAGACAGACAATACATCTCCAGGATTTTCCTATAAGCGGAACTCCACTGACAATTGCCAAAATACTGGGTAGCATCAAGATGATCACAGTGTCATTGATGGGCTTACAGAATTTCTTTTGCAAATACAACTCCTGGCAATTGAACTGCTTGGGCTTCAAAAGCCCACTTTGCAGAAGTCCTTACAGCTATGAATTTTTGTATAGCAGGACACAAGTAAAGCTACTGACGTAAAACAATTTACATACATGTTCATTCAGGCACAAAAGTCACTTTCTACCATGACATCTAAACCCTCAGGCATAGATAGAGGGCACTTATTTATTAATCAAAATCACTGTCATGTTAAAAAACAGAATTTATTTACAAGAGCAAATGCTGTATTACCATCTTTGGGTAACAGATGCATGAAAGCCCAGTTGGAGAGCAAGACCTCCTTTCCTGTGGTCTATAAATAGCCAACTATGGCCATGTTCTCCACAGCATCACCTTCCCAGTCCTGCTGGGACACACACAGCTGGAGACCTGCTAGAGGCATTGGGGGGAAGTTCTGCCCTTAATGAGCCAAGAAGACTTCACAAAATACATGTCCTGGTTTGGGGTGGAGCAGAGACAACTTTCTGTTCAGTGAGAGATGCTCTTGTTTACACTTGTTGCTGTGGCAACCAGGGTCAGCTGATTTCTACCTGTGAGGAGGAACGGACAGGTCAAGTGACCCAAACTGACCATATAGGGTGTTCCATCCCATCTGCCATGCTCAGTATAAAAACTGAGGGATCAAAGGGGTCAGGTTGACTCCTCTTCAAGGGCACTTGTCAGTTTATCTAACCCATCAGTGAGTTCTGGAATCCAGTTCTCATTCCATTAGTCCACTACGGAATTTCGCAGTGCCTGCCAGTGACATCTTCCTGAGAACCTGATACGGTTTTGTATATATTGCATTTATTTAGTTATTTCCTTTTTATTTTATTATTACTATTTCATTAAAGTAGTTCAATTTTTCCCTAAACTCATAAATCTCCTTATCTCTCTTCTTCCTCTCCTTGAAGTGAGAGGTGGGGGAGAGCATCTGTCATCTTCTCATTAGCCAACCTGGCCCAAACCACAACACTATGTTAAGTAAAAGGTACACATTTAGTGTTTTTCTAAAGGGGGAAGAACTTACCTAGTTCCCAAGCTCAATAAATATATGGTGTCTAACTCCATTGGTCAGTAATTTTACCCATAGGTACAACATTGGTGGTGTTGGGCAGAAAGGCCACCTTAATCCCTGTTTATTCAGTTATGAAACAGGCCCACAAACATCACTGCATTGGAATACCACAAGAGGTGGATGAGGAGAGGGGGTGCTTCTCCACCACCTTGTTAGCTCTGCCAAAACTGCTTTGGATTCCCTCCTCACATTCATCTGCTCCCTGCAAACAGTTTAGTCTAAAAGCTGCATTTCCAGCATTGGACCAAATACACTCATGCTGGGAAGAAAGAGGCAACGCAGGTGCTGTGAGCACGTTCAAAACAAAACCAGAAGTATAAAGTAGGAAAACTGGGACCAAAGGTCTTGTGCACCATGGCCATGAGACAGCAACCTAAACCAGGATCACCCTCTGGCCTGCAACAGCAACACTGGAACAAATCTCCTCATAGCCTATTTGAATGCTAGAGAGAGAAGCAGGAGTAGCCATAATCCCAGCACCGGCTTTGGTCCTGGGTTGTAACAACCACAGTAAAACCATATGCACGTCTGGAAGATCACAACCGACCTGGAGAGAAAGAGCAGGACATCTGACACAGCAACAGGGAGGCAAGAATTAAAAGCAGAGAGGTAAGGGATAAAAAGCGACAATGGCTTATCAAACAAGCTCTCTAAATTCTCCTGTATCGCTCAGTGGTCGACTTGCATAAACACTTGGTGCTCTGATCAACATTTATATTCCAGGGATGTAACAGGGCTTGAGAAGTATCACCACCTGGATTTAAAATGCAGACTTGCCTGCATATTTTAATAAGTATTCTCTCTTGGAAATCTTTCTCATTTATTTAGATTATTCTTTATAATTTTAATGGATAGAAATTAAGACAAAATTGGAAGAGTCTTCCCTGCAGAACACAGATGTGTAAACGATCTAATATTCTAAGAGATATATAAAAAGAAGACATAGAGAACAGCTTTATGGCATCATTAAAAATTACTATCCAACAAAACAATCTTTTTCAGTGAAAACACACCTTCAGTGTGGAAAAAAAATACTGTGTTAAGATCTTTCCAAATAAGATTCAAATGGTTTAAAATCATAATATGTACAGGAGATATTTCTCCAAGCGATTAAAGCAGTGGGATACAGACATTTATTCTCTACTTTGTCTATGACTGTTCCCACAGCCGTTTTTTTTCCTTGCAAACAGTCCAGATGATTAATTACTCTGTTCTTTAGCAAAGAGAGCATATTCTTTGGTTCTTGGATGAAAAGTGTAAATGAAATCCAAAATGTGCCATTGTTAGAAAACTTAACAAATTATAGGATATGTCACACCAAAGGGTTTTACTCGGGTTGGAGATCAGTAAAGACATGCAATAGCCGAACATCTGACACTTATATGCCAGCTTCAAAACTATAATTGACCACAGCGGGTGACCAGTGGGGTGTTGGGAGATCATTTATAACTCTCACAATTTTGCTGGATCAGATCTGGTTTTCTCCAGTATGGAGAAAGGGAACTCTATGGTTCTGGCATGCAACTCTGCCAATTTTCTAGCTTCAACTGTTTTTCCAAAAAATGTTTAAAGAGAAGTGAATAAAATGCCTTTTAGAATAAAACCCCACTCTCTTTATATCAGTGTTTGAGGTAAAGTTCAAATTCACTGATAAAAGGCTATGGTAGGGAATTGTTTCCCTGCAAGAGAGCACACCAAATTGAAGACGGTAGGGAAAAGGGTAAAAATGTGTGATCATAGAATCATATATGTGGTTTATTATATTTGTGATCATAGAATCATATAGAATCATAGAATCATTTAGGTTGGAAGAGACCCTTGGGATCATCAAGTCCAACCATCAGCCCTACTCTGCAAAGTTCTCCCCTACACCAGATCCCTCAACACCACATCTAATCTGCTCTTAAACACAGTCAGGGATGGTGACTCCACCACCTCCCTGGGCAGCCCATTCCACTGACTGACCACTCTCTCTGTGAAAAACTTTTTCCTAATGTCCAGCCTAACCCTACCCTGCTGCAGCTTGCAGCCATTCCCTCTTGTTCTGTCACTAATTGCCCGTGAGAAGACACCAGCACCAACCTCCCTACAATGCCCTTTCAAGCAGTTGTAGAGAGTGATGAGGTCTCCCTTCAGCCTCCTCTTCCTCAAACTAAACAATCCCAACTCCCTCAATCGATCCTCATAAGCCTTATTCTCCAGGCCTTTCACCAGCTTCGTTGCCCTCCTCTGTACTCGCTCCAGCACCTTGATATCTCTCTTGTGTTGAGGTGTCCAGAACTGGACACAATACTCAAGGTGTGGCCTCACCAGTGCTGAGTACAGGGGGACAATCACCTCCCTACTTCTGCTGGTCACACTATTCTTTATGCAAGCCAGGATGCCATTGGCCTTCTTGGCCACCTGGGCACACTGCTGGCTCATGTTCAGCCACCCATCGACCAGCACCCCCACGTCCTTTTCCGCCAGGCAGCTCCAGCCACACTTCCCCAAGCCTGTAGCGATGCATGGGGTTGTTGTGATTGTAACTATCTTTTTTATAAATAGGAATATTTAAATAACCACCACCAGCTTTCACTGGTTCAGCTACATTTCAACTTCCTCGTTTTAATTCTCCGCCAATTGGTACTAGCAGCTTGCTTTTTCAGCCGTGTCTTCAGTTGCGCTGTGTTGAACTTGACAACCAGGTGAGGACCTCAAGTTCCCAATGGCCTGAAAAAAACAGGACTTTTTCTCCCTTGCTTTTCTGGCTGTCGCTGCTGACTCTATCTGTCATTCCACACCCAAGATTTCTGTGCGGTATCCTCAGAAATGAATGGCAGTATCTGTCTTTTCCCTCAACCGGCACTGTTCAATGTCCTTCCTTTCTGCATGGTTACTCAACCCTGTGCACTTCTCTGCCCATTATTTTATCCGTCTTCTTCCCTCTGATTCACCAGAGTGGAAATTAAGCAGTCAGTTGTTGCCTGATGGAATATGAGGCCAGACTCACTCGGAATGCCCCCGGCTGCTCTGTGCCACCCAGCATCGTACAGCAGCCATACACTGCATGTATGAACCACTGGAGCAAGGCAAGACAACAGAAGTGCTCAAGTGTCTTTGGATTTTGTCACCTCTTTCAGTGCTTCCCCTCATCCCTACCCTCCTTGGGGCCGGGATCTGTCTAGTATTTGCCCGCAAGGAGACATATCCAGAATGAGCCATACCCAAAACTTAAAGCAATTCAAAGTTTGCCCTTGGCCTAAGGGTACCCTGCAGTCTATAGCTAAAAGACCGAAGAGAAACACAAGTGCATACATTTTTAAATCAGCAGTGCGCCAAAAAATATAAAAAATAAAAATCACAGTGACAATGCTCCCCTCCCAAATCTCTAGAGAAAAAATAACATCATAGGGAAAATCCGACGTACAGTTAATACACTCCACATTTTTCCTGCCCTCTGGGCTCAGCTGGAAAACAAGCCAGAGCTCAATCCCCAAGGACTTAAAAATCCCAAACCAAAGAAGTATTACATAAATGACAAAGCAAAGACTCAAGATGCCCAAACTTATAAAAGAAACAGTTATTTTAAACCTTCATGCAAACTCATCCTGGTCTGGATATACCTGATAACTCTATTCCAGTTTCCCTGTGCACACTCCCACCTCTTGGGTTGGGCTGATACACAGCCCTGCATTGCAAGGCAGATTTTGGTACAGATAAACCTACATTCTTGCACATTTGTTTCAGAGCTTGCCAAGGAGCTGCCCATGCTGCCCTTGCAGGGTGACAGAATTGTGCATGCAGCACATAAACATCCCAAATTCAATGCCTGGCAGCAGCCCTCAGCAGGGCTTGTCCCTACTCCTCAGTGCCTCCCCAGCAAAACAGCCTGAAGGATGTGATGGCCAAGAGTAACTGCAACACCAGATGCAGCAGCGGTTGTGTGACCTCTTCAGCTTTCACAGCAGGAGAAATAGGGGGTTTGTAGCCCTAATCTCACCAAAATACAGAGATTTTACAGTGAAAATAATAATTAATAAAATAACTAAGCATTGTTACTCTATTTAGACAGGTATCTGCACTTAATTATATATCAGCTGTTGGAAAACATCTGATTCTTGAAATGCTGGTATCTACAGTGCCCATACTCAAGGACCAGCAGTCTGACTTTGCTTTCTCTCAGGCATAGGAGGCTACTGGCGCTCCATGGACCCTGTATTGCTCTTGGCACCACACAGCTATTTGCATCATGCAAAGGCAAATCAAAGGGCAAAGCAGCACAAAATAAGACAAGCAGTCTTTTGTATACTACCATGAACATGATGTGGAAAGAAATAAGACAGCAAGTCTGTTTATTCAGAAGAGGCAGTAAGGTTTGGGGCAAGGCTGTGTTCCATCCTCAAACATCCCACAGTTTGGTACCAAAACAGCTTCGCCAGCTAAAGCAGCATTTTCAACAGCAAGTCCATCTCAGAAAAAAGAGAATGAGAGTGATACAGAACTTAAACTTGCACTTCCAGTTACTGCCAGCCTGAAGTTATTGCTCCAACTTTCCTCTTCTCACCTATTGTGAACATGCTTCAGTGCTATACACCTCCTGTTATCTGAAGCTTTTATTTGTTTTTCAAGGCGTTTGAAGACATTTAATGAAGGTATTGCTTGAGCATACAGCAAATTCACCAAGATCATGAGATAACTATCGCTGAAATCAGATTTATATATATATATATGTATACAAAGTGAAAGGTCAAGGCAAACAAAGAAAAGTCTGCACTGCCTGTATTCATGGCAAATTCATAAGCAATACCTAATGTCACCCATGTTTTAGTTTCTTACCTTGTCCTCTCCTTTAGTATGTTCCAATTGCATGGTCTAAACCTAAAAATATTCCCAACAACGCTAAATTAATAAAAATGCCCACTGGACAATGTGACTTAGATGATCTGTGCTGAGGCATCTAGCAGAAACCCAACACAAATGTGTTTGTTTTGACTGAAAACATGGGTGCCATAAAGACTTGTAAAATATTTTTTTCATATTTCACCATTTATTCCTTTAGAAAGAGTGCCAGATTTCTTTATATAGATTAATTTAGAGTTTGGATAGAAGCACGAAGCTTTTGCTGCTCTCTTGTTATTAAGTGCTCCTACTTTCAAGGGAAAATAATTCAAAGTATCTTTGACCTCCCTCTTTATCTATCTATTACATCTTAAACAAATGTACATATCTGGGAAACAGCTTTTATTCCCACTACAAGAATAGCTGGATCCTACTAAGAGTTTAAAGAAATTAAGTGTGCAGGACTGATATCAGGCAAATTGCTGTATAAAATGAGCCTGAAAGCAGTAGTTAACCCTGAAGAGTCCCCCAAAATGTGGTGTTGCACGTTACATTGCTCAGGTAAACGCCAACCTTACCTAGGACTACGTTTAGAAGTAGTGATGGGGTGGGGTTTTAACACAGGCACATGGGACTAGAAGGTCTCTGAGTAAGAACCATGTGAAGTTCAAGAGCTCATGGAACATCCAATCAAAAATATCCCTTTTCTCCCACAGGCTCATGGACCAAAATATTTCCCAGCACCAGGGAGTATTTTTGAGATCTATAACATTATGGTCTATGGGAAATAAAAGGGATGAAAGTATTGCCAGCTGCCTTTGCAGTAGCACTACACTTCACGAGGAGCAAACCCCACACGGCTTACATTCCAAAATGCAGAAACACTCTCCTGACCCCACATTTGGCAATCGTGGCAACCATGAGCATATAAGGAAAATGCACCATCCAGATACACCCCAGATTTTGAAGCATGGTGTGGGAACAGCAGCACCATGAATCAATACAAAGGGACACAAACCACCATCCAGAAGCTCAGACTTGGAAAGGAACCCTATGGCTTCTGTTGTTTGAAGCAACCTGTGCTGTGACTCTAGGGCTCAGCCCGTCAATCTGACCAGCAGGCAGATGGAAAACATCTTGCCTTCGTACAGAAATGAGACTACGGGAAAAACCTTAGTGCTAATCGTATCAGCCAGTGCTTTCAGTTAAGAGAGGACCTGGAAAGCATTCAAGGCAAGGAGTGCAAAGTGTCTTCTTTCCACACATTCCAGCCTGGTTAAATAACAGGGAGTGGCTTTGCATGGAGAAAATGCGCTTGGGAAAGCCAGGTGGTGATATAAAGTTTCCAGAATTTGAGTCTTAGAGTAGGCAGAGGAAGGGTGGGACAGGCACAGGAATCAGAGGCAGGAGACTGAAGGGACACTACTTTGTGTGCCTGTAACACCTACTACCCAAAGACATTTATAAACATTATCAGCTTTCCACTTAACCTCAAGACATCGGTGTTGAGCAGGTAAGCTAATATTAATGTCCAATTTATAAATGAAGTGAAAGTAAAGAACTAGAGAGCTTAGTAACTAATTCAAGGTGAAACAAGAAATGCCAGAGACCACCAGAAAAAGAGGGTAAGGCCTCTAGTTATGCAGTTTAACCACAAGAGACCACCCTTTCTCTCCTGGAAAAAATCAGCAGAAAAGCAAATGAACGATGCTTAAAAGTGAAATCATTGAGAGCCCGACAAAACCTACTAAAATTATCAGTGGCAGCAACCACTGATAAACAACAAACAGAAGCTGTACAAACTGCAGATTTTGGGTTCTCACCATCAAGGTGTTCGCTTCCAGAACCAAAGCTTCCAAAACTGCTAAGAACAATCCTCTTGAGTACACAAGAGCATTGATTTTTTAATTTCATCTGGCCAAGTTTGGAGGTTTTGTCTAAACAGTTTTGTCTCTGGCTCCTTGCAATTGGAAATTTTAGCAACTGCATATCTGCAGAGCAGTTTTTTCCAAAGACATGTGATCTTCTTGAGGGCAGTATCCCAGCTGAGTTGGATTTGATTTCATCAAAAGCCAGAACGGATGATCATCATCCAAACACACAGTACCTCTGTGAGATATTAGAGCAGATGTTATAGGAAGATGAGATAATAGAATTATATTACAACATGTGACTGTGACATCTTTTTTTTAAGGAGTTTCTTAGCACAACACATTCTAATTAATTGGGACATCCTCCTTATTAGGATTCTTCTAAAGGCAATTGTGTTAGCCTAATGATAATGAGTGGCAATCACTGCAGCTTAAAATGGCATAGAAGTAACAAGAATTCAACTGAATTAGGATATATTCTGCTAGCACCAAGCAGTTAAGTGGTGCACAACCAAGTGGAACACAGGATGGATCTGACTATTTAGGTTCCATATTATGAAGAAGAAGCAGAAGGTTAGATCCCACTAAAGACAGAAACTAAGCTCCCAGATCACCAGCTACAGCTTCACACTTATTTTCACTAGGATCTAGAGAAAACAAAATGTTGGTCTGCCAAAATCAACTGCAAAACTTCAAATCCTCAAAACCACAACCACCACCAAAAAAAAAATCAAACCAAAAGAAAAAAAGAAAACAAAACAAAACAAAAAAACAACAACAACAAAAAAACACACACACACAAAAAAAAAAAAACCAAAAAACTAAACAACCAACAAACAAACCCAGTGAATGACCTGAAGCAAGCCTGCCCACGAGCAAGAGAAGTGGAGATCCATCTTCTCATGCTTATACCCAAAATCTCTCGTGGTTCCCTAAAGCGGTCTTTGCGGTTCTGCTGCTTACCAGTGTGCATCCATGGGTTGGGCAGACAACACGCGTGCTGACAGCATGGTGAGCTGCAGCTGATGCAACAGCTGTATCCCACTTCTTTTCCCTGCTGAGGGGACTGATGCCTTCACCCACCTGCGATTTTCATCCCCGCTCTCCCTGTTGGCCACGAAGGGGCCTTTTATCAACTTCACAACAGGAAAATTGCTCAACGGCACGCTGTGCTCAGCCATGCTATTCCACTGTCACAGTGACCACAAAAGTTTCAGCACGAGTTGTGATTTTTTTGGCAGAGAGATGCTAGAGCTGACACAGTGCATTTATTTCATGCCAAGTACCCATGAGCTTGAGATTACCCTGATCTAAGCTATGCTGCCCTGGAACTGGCGATGTGGAGGAGAAAGGTTTTCTACTGCACCCATCCATGGGAAGCATCCAGATACAGTAAATACAATTTTTAAAATGCCACTGTCATGTTCCTTCTCTGCTACACGCAAACAAATATAATAAATGCAGCTCTCAACGTCTCAGTACAGCCAAGAAATTGAGAGGTCGTGGGGAACTTGCAGGGAGAGCAGGATGAACGTGTTGGTAGGACAGGCAAGCGAGGAAGCTCGGGGAAATGTGGATTTGACGATACTCAGTCTAACCGTGAGATGCCTCTTGAGTTTGCATGTGGCATCTCAAGATGACAGACACATACTAAACGGGGAAAGGATGTGCACTGGTATAAATATGGAATCTGGACACGCACAGGAATACTAACTCATACAAAAATGGATTTGGCTAAAACCGGGCACAATCTTGTTAGACCACAGAAGGTCTAAACCTTTGAGT
This sequence comes from Jacana jacana, assembly GCA_013400555.1. Taxonomy (NCBI): domain Eukaryota; kingdom Metazoa; phylum Chordata; class Aves; order Charadriiformes; family Jacanidae; genus Jacana; species Jacana jacana. The sequence goes on along the minus strand of VZTM01035086.1, from coordinate 163,549 downwards.
CACTGAAAATGACAAAGGACCCGTTAATGGGTTTTATTGTACAGAAAAAGACCTGTCAGTTGATAGCAGGAGAACTAGAGGATTCAGTGATTCATAGCTTAATATGCTTTCCCAGAGCCTGTAATTTCCTTCAGTCATTACGGTCAGCCCCCCAAAATGCCCAACCACGACACACGGCTTCCTGTTCAGCAACCGTGACGCAGGCACAGCCCAAAAACCCAACGACACCGATAAAGCATCTCTCCTAACTCAGCCAAACCACAGAAACACCAGCAGGTAATTAAACGCTGTCATACAGTATACGAGTAGAGAGTTTATCGTAACAATACCCTATTGGACTTCTTGAGAACAGTCCAATTCCAAATTAATAATCCCATGCAAGCACATAATACCCCATTTTTGCAAGACCCACTATCCAAACAGGTCCCTGTAGTACACTGGTACAAAATGCTTGATCCAAAAGAGCGTTTTTTCCATTGCTTTCCCTGCGTGCCACCATTCCTTTGGCATAGGAACCATGCGTTGGGTGCCTTCGAGGGTCAGACAGATCATTTCAAAAACACTGATTCTCTTACATTTCTGAGCACATTTCCGAGTATTCAGATGCACTGAATGCTATACAATACACTTGGCAAGAGTATTTTGAATACCTTAAAAAATAGCTCCTCTATTTGCTTCAGGATTTGCAAGGATTTGTATGCTTTTTTACAGCAGAAGGAATTGTTTGCCAGAATTCCTCCTATCGCTTTGGAACACCATCACCTTGTACAAAACCCCATGAATAACACATAGCGGAGCAGACACTCTGGTGCTGAGGCTGAGCACGGGGCATTCCCATCACAGTTGCCTTCCTGTGTTCTTCCCATCTCACAGGTGGGCATGGCAGCAGCGGCTGGAAACGGGATCAAGATGAGGCATCCATGGTCCACGAGGCAACCACCACCTTACACTCGAGAGTCAGTTATGTATGTAAAAGGTTATGCAAACCATACATCCAGGAATAAGGATGGCTTGCAATTCAAAATGGTGAAACACCTGACCGTACAAGGGTGGGGTGACCAGCTGATGGGAGAACACCACCCTTTTCTGCAGAGCCGGGTGCTTGCTGTTTGCTTTGTAAATCACCTTCCACCAAAGCCTTCAAAAAAGCAGCTAAAACCATCACCAACCACCCTTGAAATTTGAACAACTAAATCATCAGCCCCAAAGGTTCCTGGGAAGGCACTAGGGCATGTGATTGAATAAAATAATAAAATAAAGAATAAAATAAAATAAAAATATTAGTAATGTCTGCCATTGCTAAGGCATTAAACCTGAAAACACAGGACATGAAGGGGCTGCAATGAAGCCCCTGAGCCTACACATACCTGTGACCAAACCTGTACCACTGCCACATGCTGCCGTGCTTCAGGGGGGAAATGCAGGAGGCTTTGGCAGAACTCTTGCTGATTTTCTAAGGGTTGGGATTTTACCCCCAAGGGATGAGTTTTGGGTAAACCTGCGCGTGTGGAGTCAGCAGTAAAGGTTAAGTAATTAGAATTTCCTTTCAACTGCTTGCACAGATGAGTATCAAATTAGCCACTCCACCCTCACCATGAAAGCCCGCACTTAATGAAAGTAAAGAACGATAAGATGTTTTAGAAACACAAGCTGTTATTTACTGGCTTTAGGGCAGTATCCCATCATCTTGAGCATTTACTATGCTCCCTCCCACCCTGCTAAGGATGGCACTGAGCTAACAGATTATCACAGGATAAAAAAAACACATACCCTTGAAGTTATATGCTACCAGACTACATTGATCTCCCAACCTGTCAACAAGCCCAGAGCAGGACGTGTCCTACAGCCCCCTGCAATCCCCCCCAGAGTCACACTTGCTGTATCATTTGGAGTGTTCCTAGTAGGCGAGACGTTTTCACCGGCAAACACCTGAGGCTCAGTGTCTGACAGCAGTGACCTGCGTGGGACCATGGTACCCTCAAGGCTCTCACCCTCAGTAAAAAGAGTAACCATCAGCCTTCAGCATGTGCTTCAAGGGAGTTTTGCCACGTATTTAAAGCCAAATATTCACCTAAAAACTTCACTGACTGGAAACCCTGGATGCCAGCCAGATGACGGTCCTTTCTAAAGTAACCTTTGCAGTCTTCAAAAATTCCACTTGGCCCACTAAATAGAAATGGCTTGCTAGCAGCTCGTATTTCACCATCCAGACGTTGATATAGACACCTACAACAATAAATCAGCCCTAGCAAGTAAAGGTTAACCTATATACGTATATATGGTGAAATCATTACAGACAATGAAAAAAATTTACAAGAGACATTAGACTATGTCACTAGCATACGTTTATGGCCACTTGCCCTACAGACTGGCTGGCTGAACCCATTTCAAATAATACAGGTTTTACAGAGCTGATGGACTCGCTATTCCCCACCCACCTATAATACAAACTGTGTTCAGGTGCACGAGCTCATTACATGGCTGTAAGTTTCACTGAAAAAGACTTTTAAAAAATACTTTACAGAGATTTAATACCTTTTTTTTCTTTATCCCTGTAGAGTGTCCATTTGTATATTCTGAATTTTATGATATCAAGATACACAGTTTTATTCCTGAAATCTCATTTTTTGAAAATGGTGCACTCTATTACTTTTTCCAGACAGAAACGGTTGCACATTTATTCTTATAGAAGTTAAAGGTAAAACAGAGATTTCATCTATGCATAATCTTCAGATTTGAACCTCTGCATTATTAATCTCCTCCGCCGTTTCACCTAGACATTCACTCACAGATCAACAAGCATCAAAAATCCTATAGTCAAGGAATATGATCGTTTCCGTGTCAGACCCTTTGCCACTGCACCGAGCAAGACAGTAGGTAACGAATAAACAGATGCTTGCTATTTTATATTCCCATTCAGGGAATGACTTTGGCATGACTTGGACATGACCGCCATCCTATCTATCCTCTGCTTCAAGTAATGCACGACGCCATTCCCTGTGGGCTCACCTCTTCCCACGGGTGCCCTCATAGGGACAAAGATGCATCCCTGGCGGTGCCTCAGCCACGCCACAGCAAAGCTTCACCAGCCTTTCCCCAACACTCAAGCACCAAAACTAGGCCAGGGAACAAACCCCAAAGCAGTTCTTCCCCCACAGCCTTGGTCCAGGAAATGGCTGAGCCAACTTGGCTGAAACTTAAAAAAACCAACATGAACAACAAAAAAAATCCCTAACAACCAAACAAAAAGTATTTTTTCATTATTTTGGGAGAAGTGATTGCCCTAGAAAAAGCTAAATGCCATTGGAACATATCAGAAGCAACTGAAATCAGGAAACATGTAATGCTCATCAGCAGGTAGCCCTAACAGTAGGCCATGCTAACTGCCTCGCCAGCTTCATCTCATCCGCTGATTTTATTTGGCCTTTTTTCTTTTAAGCAGACGGAAAGAAACCAAATGGTATTTGGAAACTTCCAGACAGGGCTTCACCGGGTCAGCATTACTTAATTGCTAAGCTAACTAAGCAGCAATATATGTTCTGAAGGACATAGAAATAGAATATAAAACTTGGAAACTGATTCACGTCAAAACCCCAGGTAAAAAAGAACCCCCAAATAATAAACCAATACAAATTAAGCTTTCATTGTAGTCCATTTTCCCAACGGTCAAATAAACTCCATTTCCATCACTCAGGTACAATCCTCAAACAGGCACCTGTTCATGATGACATGCCTTCCCTCATCTCATTTGCACACAGACATCCACTTAATTTTTCACCAGTTGTGTTCATGACAGCTACCTGGGACCCATTCCTCAGCATCTTCTCCTGGGCTACAATGGAAGACACCCAATCCTTTTACTGTGAACACCATCTTATACTGCAACAAGCCAACCCCATGGTTCAGTATGGAAGTCCTCGCTGGAGGTGGGTACATGCTCCTAAACTAAGTACAGTTGTAGGTATTGCAATCACATTCTCTATGGATAAGCACAACAAAATACTCTCTGGTTTAAATTCCTTAATATTAACAATTATATGAATCACAGGGAATTATAAGAGAGTTATGAAGTTCATAATATTTAGAAAATCCATGGATTCAACAAGAACTACTATTTTGTAGCATAAAAGCACACCATGAAATGTTAATTGCAATGCACAACACTGCAAGACCTACAGGAATTGCAAGCAAGTTTTCATCATCTCAGCTGCACATCATGAGGAAAACGAACAAAAATAGACTAAATTTCTAGTTCGAAAATAAATTTGTAATTAATTATTTTAATTCTATTCTAGTGAAAAGGCAGAACTCAGCGATTCAAATCATGTGTAGATTCATGGCCTCCAGCCATGAGCGGACAATAGACAAACATTGACCCTAGCCACAGGGCCTGCTACAGCAAGCCAAGAGTGATCTATGAGCTTCATTAAGACATTTAAATAGAGTTCATATATATATATATATATATATACATATACACACAATGTGAAATTAAAGTAGGCATTTGCATGCACTAGACTTCCCAGGGCGTAGTCTCTGCTAGAGAATTATCACTTACTTTGAGCTCGTTTGTCCAAAAATATATAGTCAAGAAAGTAACTCTTAACTTGCTGCTAAGAGTTTGACTAAGTGTTGGATTTGACTGTGCAGCCAGCCAAATATAGGCAGCAATATATAGACAGCAATATAGCCAGGCTGTGCCTGCCTATATTGGCCACCTCAATATACACCTCTCTTGGTGGATGCTTTGTGGAGTCAACAGACAACATGCAAAAAATGAATTATAACGCCTGTCCCCTTCTTATCTATGCATTCATTTCATCTCAATAATAGGTAAGAAGATTTGACTCTTCTGCTAAAAGCACCTATTTTCATGTGAGGGCTAAGCCACAGCACAGTGCTCAGGATGCTGCTGTACAGGCATCTGACAGCTCCTGAACAACCTGCACAGAACGCCAACCCATCAGCAACAAAATAACCATATTACGTAAATCAATGCAATTTCTCTCATTGCTGTGGCCCTTTAAACTAAGTTTTAGTGCAGATAGGGACAAAAATATACTGTCCAACTACAGATTTATTCACAGGCAGAACTAAACTGCTCATTTAAATGGGAAACAATATCATCTGCTCTTGCACTGTAATATATATAAGCTGCAGAGACACAACACTTGAAAGACGCGTTGCATATGGGTCATTTTTTCTGACATGAGGTTTGCATAACGAAGACAGACAGTTCTTCTGGCCCAAATTCCTCATGTTAATCATGTTAGCTGACTAACAATGCATTTAGTGGATGCTTAAAATGGTTTGTCGAACAAGAAAGTTGTTTCTTACCCTGGCAGAGGTGGAAACAACCTCCCTTCTCCCCATCTCCTGCAGTGGAAGGGTATGGCACGGTAATGGCAATACTCCAAAATATGCAGGTCACCGTGAACATGGCCATAGCGGTCAAAGTCTTCAGAAAGACCCCACTTAATGAAGAGGAATTTTCACAAAAGACGTGACCTGCTTTTTTTTCTTTAATGTGGAAATTGTTATTCTTGGTATTTCCAGAGCACAGCCAAGCACTGAAACACTTTCATTTAATATATCTCTAAGTTCCTTCCTCAGACAGTTTGATCTTTGTTCAGTGTTCAGGTAGCATTCTTTGTCCACTAAACAGAGCAGGGAATTTGGCACATTTTTACTTAGTTTCTGAAATCAATTGTGTGTGTACATTTCACTGGTATTGACTTATCATATAGTCACGGGTTCTTTCCCTACCTCTGCTTAAACAGCCACTACTTGAAATTGAATTCACAAGGAACTTTAGTGTCAACTGACAAGAAAAAAAGTCTCCAACTCATGCTTTAAAGGGGTACGTATAACAATCATGGCAAAAGCAGTGACAATGTGATAGTCTGAAAGCCTTTGAGACCAGTTCTCCAAATTGCAAACATTGGGAATTCAGGTTTTAGCCCAGATTCAACCCCATAAAAATTAAAAATTCTGTCAGTTCACATCCAAGGACCCCCAGGTAACCTTGACTTTGCCCTGATCATGAAATGAAGGGGACAACTGGACGTTTTAAGAGAAGGTTTTCTTCAGATAGGGCTGGCAAGAGAACTGGAAGCTGTCCTTCAGTTTTAGTTATGGACTGATCATAAAGTTGCCACTTCCAAAGTCCCACCCACTGGAGTTTCTAAGCAACAAAATGCTTCAGCAGGGATCTGATTCAGAAAGGGCAAGTCCAGAAGCATGGCTTTCTCCTGCACAATCCAAGATAGGGAAACAAGATGCAGACACAGGCACCGACTGCCCTAAACTGGTTTCTCAGGAACCATAGCCTTGATCTTCACTGATTTTGAAAAATTCAGTATAAATTGTTCATACAAGAAAAAATACATTCTGGGGTCTGCACACCATGGTGAGGGGAAAAGAAAAATGTGACTACTAGAGACAGTGCTTGCAACTCTAAGGAGAAAAACAGTAATGTATTTTTGGGGAGGACTTCAGAATCATGGGAAGCATGCAGGATGAAGCAATGGCTTTCATGTGCAAGTGGAAGTATGATTAAAATGTCCTTAGACACATAACTCAAGAGTCAGCACAGTCCAATATGATGTAGACAAGAGAGATAAGGAGCTTGTGGACTGTCTTTTCTGACAGGACATAAAAGATTAATGCCAGAAGCTACAGAGAAGGAAAATAATAAAAACATAAATGATGGAAAATAATCCTCACACTAAGTCCCTCTGCATGCTTTTGGGGAGTGAACCGACAGCTGAGTGTGCAATAACATTCATGTGATCTACTATCCTCTTACTTGTTATGAGTTAGGAGTCACTGATTGGTGTGCGTGGCAGCAACATATTAGGACAGTTCTGCTAACTGTAAAGCAAACCTTAACTTTGGTGCTTTCAAAAGCAGACTGACCAAGAAATGACTCTGAAGCAAAGCAAGGAGAGACATTCAAAACATGCAATATTACTGCAGAGAAAGACTACGCATCTCGGGGGCAGCTAGAGCATGCAGGTCTACATCCAAAGATGACAAGGCCCAGGACAACAACAGAGAGAGACAATGTCTTGTCCTAAGGCAAGAAATATATGATAACAGATGAACCTAGACCAGGCTAGAAACAAACACATTTTTGTCACCTCTCAGTTGGATAACGGCAGTTCATCTACTGATCATGAAGGCTTCGGGCCCTGGCAAGCCCCAACATGCACAGCACATTGTCTCAGCCATGCAGGCTTCTGCAAGCACCTAAGCCACCACACTTCCCCCAGAAGTTACAGCCCCACAATGTCCCACCAACTTGCAGCTCAGTTGCAAGGTACTAGGCTAATAATAACTACTTATTTGGCTAATACCCTGTAGCTATCAAATCCAGAGACCCATGGGACAGGCTGGAAAAGCTGCTGCTAAGCTGAGCAGGTTGTGGATGTTTGTATGTGGAAGGTGACTCCTGTAGGCATGCAAAATGCCTGCTGTGCCGGGGGCTCGGCTGGTGGCAAACACCAACGAGCTGGCCGCCTGTGGAAATCCTGTTCCAGTGACACTGGAATGTCTGTCCATGTGCCAACATCCCCTCTTTATTCAGCTCTCTCCATTGGTTTATTTTGGCCGTCGACCAACTCTCCACATGCCATAGCCTACAGCTGGGAATCTGCGAAGGCAGTGGGGGAACGGCTTGGGGTGTGATGGCAGAGCCATACTGCTGCCGGCACAAGAGCAGGGAAACCAGGGCTGCCGCTGCTGAGCCGGGCTGGCTCCTCATCGCTTTGAGAGGGCTCTGCAGCGACCACAGCCTTCACACGCTCTGTTTTCACAAAACAGAGCAAACTCCTTCATCCCGCCAAGGGATGTACGTGATGTCTGTAGGTGCTGTGGTTGCAGGCTGTGGTTGCAGGCAGGCACGGAAACGGGCTTGGGTTTTTTCACTTGTGTTACTGTGCACAACGGTGAGCACCCTCAGGTTTTGAAGAGCCATCAGCACAAACCAGCCCTGCACCAGTGCCAGGCTGGGGGTGTGTGTGCTGTAAAGTGCATTGCTGGGTTTGCTTTATCACCACGGACCGAATACTACTGCAGATGACTCCATAAAATGAGATACATTGCTGTAATAAAGGAAACAATATTTACCAAGATACTTAGAACTTTATTTTCAACATACATCTTCAAAGCAATTAACTAATATTAGAGCATTAATTTTCCTCAAGCCTCTGTGACTCTGGTGGTTTTGGTTAGGCCTCACTGATTTAACACAATTAAGGTGTAATGCTTCAAATCTGGCACTTGGCCTTGTTGAAGGCCATGCCATTAACATTGGCCCATCAATTCAATCTACCCAAGTCCCTCTGCAGAGCTTCCCTGCCCTCATGCAGATCAACACTCCAACCTAACTTAAGTGTCATCTGCAAACTTACTGATGGTGCTCTCTATATAATTGTTGTGATCATCAATAAATTAAACAGGAATGGCCCCAATACTGAGCCCCGAGAAGCATGAACCATGCACCCAGTAAACACTTTCACATGAAGATCCAACAAAGGTTCTTTAAAGATGCAACATTCTAGCTTGATGCCACACACCACCACTGGTGGTCGCAATCAGCCCTAACTACGAGCCCAAAACACTCTCCATGATGAATGAGAGATATCCAGAGGAACACCATGCACAGGAACAGCAGGGTGGGAAAAGGAGCTTTTTCCCCATGGAGAATGTACGCCTTGTTCTAGGTCTGAGAATCTTCTACAGCAAGTGCAAAATGCCCATAGTACACCTTCAAAATGAGCTGGGAGCCTGGACTCCCACCTCCAACTGCCATTTACTGCATACACTTCCTTGGCCTCCAACAAGCCCACAGACCTATGCACGCCCATCTCCGTAAAACTGTTCACGCCACAGAAGCTTCTTTCAGTAAGACTTGAAAAGCACCCTTGAGAAGCACTATGCTACATAAACAGCCTCCACAGTAGGTTTATCAACAAACCAATTCTCGAAAGAAACAGCGAAAACAGAAAAAAGGAGTTTTGCGTGAGATTATTTAAAAACAGGTGGAGGAGTTAGCCTTGATAGCAGAGGGGTATGCACTTGGCTCCTTCACTGCATTTCAAAGACAACTCCTTTGCAGCAGTGACAAGGAAGTGCTCTTTTCCCCTCACCCAACACCATGGACTTTAATAAGTCCAGATGTCAATTCTTAAATATTTCAATTCTTAAAACCGTGCCTTGTTAGAAAAAAAAAAAAATCAAAAGGAAAACACAAGGAGGAAAGCATGCTTTATATTCATTAAAAACCTCAGTGAACTGCACAGCCTACCTGGGAGAGTCGAAGGAAAGGAATGAAAAACCCCAAAATACAAAGTACAAATGTTGCAAATAATTCAAAGCAAATATTCAAGGGCAGTGAAATGTTATGAAGTAGCTTAGTGGAACTGTTTAACAGTCTCAAAGATACTTTTAAATATTTCATTATTGGGAAATCAAAATGTAAAAAAACCCCAAAATTAGCTTAAAAATAAATATATTTTTATGAGTGAAACTGGAGTTCTTTCATTTGCTGATTAATTTCTACACCTTTCAGCACACATTCTGCTCCAGTCATGTTGTCAAACTTAGCTCTTCAAACAAGAAAAACAGAAATTACATTTTCCAGTATATCAGAAGAATATTCTCAAGAAAACTCAACATCCCTAGAGCTGGGGCTTTAGGAAAACCATCAAGCAGGCAGAGACCTTTACTGACCACATCAGCCACGGTTCTTAACTGGATCCTCATTGGTATCTCAGCCATTCAGTCTGAGATTTTTAGTAGCACCTTTCGTAGATTTACAGGCAGTACATCTATCAAAGCCTTCTGCTTTTCTTTCATCTTTCGGGG
>VZTM01035086.1:134197-153609 GCA_013400555.1 Jacana jacana | reverse complement strand
TTATGGTGTTAGCCAGGGAAAAGGAAGACAATGAAAATAATTCAGCACTAGGAAAAAGAATCCATATTGACAGAGCTTTTAAAAATATGAAATAATACAAATGTAATTCATGCAACAGTTCTAGAACGAGAGATTATTTTTTTTTGTAAGCTGTTTTTTTTGTTACTGGATTATTATTTCTTAATTTGCTCCAACACTTTGAGCTTTGCTGCTATTAACACAGCAAAACCCCTGCAGGTCNTTATGGTGTTAGCCAGGGAAAAGGAAGACAATGAAAATAATTCAGCACTAGGAAAAAGAATCCATATTGACAGAGCTTTTAAAAATATGAAATAATACAAATGTAATTCATGCAACAGTCCTAGAACAAGAGAGAGATTATTTTTTTTTGTAAACTGTTTTTTTTTGGTACTGGATTATTATTTCTTAATTTGCTCCAACACTTTGAGCTTTGCTGCTATTAACACAGCAAAACCCCTGCAGGTCTGGGGACAGAGACAAAGCCACCAGGGCTGCAGGCCAAGGGCTGGGGCATGGTCCCACCACCCCTCACCACTGGAGCTGGCTGGTGGGCCTGGCAAGCCCAAGTGCTTTGCAGAGTGAAGCAACCCCTATCAAGGTCACACTTTGAATGCAAACATGCCACAAGGAACTTAATAGAAATTAATGGTTGCATAAAACACGGTGATTTTACATTTAATCTACAGCATTGCAATTTGAAAATTTGGGCTTGAATGTCACAGCATTTCCTTGGTTTCAGCTTTTTCTAGAGACGTAAGAGCACCACCCTCTTGTTCTTAAGAGAAAGTTTAATGAAAACGCCAAGAGACAGCAATAAATGACTTTAACCTGACCACTGATTTCGCATAATATTCTTAACCAAATGAAGTCTAGAGGAAACAGGTTTCAGAAAAGGCAAAACATATCAATTTTATCGTCAGCACAGTAAAGATCAAAGATGGTGGGACTTTTTTATTTGCCAACTCATCTGCTTTTTTGGGTTTTAAAATCCTACCATAAAAAAAATGCAGTAGGTCAAGCTCTGCATCACTACAGTGAAAAATGAGGAGCAATGCCACTGAGACTATAGTTAAGTAAAGCACTTGGGAAAATCCAGTCGTCCATGTCCCCCTTCCCTTTCTTTTCTGGATATAACTAGACCTCAGCAGCAGCTTGCTAATCGCTCACTTCCAAAATCCCAACAGGAAGTGGCGGATGCCAAGGGAGCCATCCGGAAGGTGCGCAGCCCGTCCAAACAAGACCTCTTGCTCTACGGCAAAACGCACTTATCTCTGCAAAGCCTTTGTTTAACCACCCCAGCTGAAAACACACGCGGATGACAAGTGTTTACAAGTAATTTAACCTAAAAATCGTCATGGGGTTTGTTAGTCTTTGCTGGAAACAACATTTGGCAGCCATACCCAGCCCCTGCAGCCCCATCGACGGGCACTCCTGATAACACGAAACAGAGGCCAGCAACATTTACTATGGCAAGCTTTCATGCAGTTTTCTAGTGATTTTTTCAGAGATGCTTTTCTCTGTCACTTTATGTATACTTTACATCAAGTTTTGTTTAGGGAAGTCAAGGAAGGAACTCATTTTAGTAAAAAACATGAAAGAAAAATATCCATGAAAATCTGAAAGAGGAAAGGAGCGAATAATTTGACCTGAAAGCTCATGTGTTCACCAGATTTTCACTGTAAGAATAATCACCCAAGAAAGTACCGAATGGCAAAATTCACTCATCATAAACTTCAGAGATTTCAAGAAAGCACTTGACAGACTCCATCACTATTCACTCTGGAACATCTTGAAGTGTTAGGCTTGCCAACAAAAATAATTACATCACCAAGCCTTTATACCAAGCTGCAGCTTGAATACTTAAAGCAAATGCAGATTTAAGTACAGGGTTCAACATAAAGGCTGGTGTCAGATGAGCAAGAATTTGCTCATTTCTCTAGCTGGGCACTCCAATTGACTTAATTGCAAAAACAAACACAAATGTAACAATATACCATTTGACAACAGTCCCCTTCAACATCCAGCCATTGTTGATGTGCCCAAGTCTTCCAAGTCTATCATATCCAGCACACAAGACTACTAAAGGCCAACAGGTGGATCCAGCGCTGGAGGAAGACCAAGTTAGCAGCATACTACAGAGGAAAAAATGTAATTAACCACAACTTCCATCTAAGAAGAAGCGATGGAGTTTACAGAGTGATTGGCTGCAATTCACAACCAACCGGGACAATTTCACCAACTGAAAAAAGGGTATTCGTGCTAAGCATCTTAAATAGGATTGAACCATCAAAAATTATCTATGGCTGAATCTCCTGAAGACTATAAGTCTTCAACTCAAAATGTTATTCTTCCCTTGATATACAGACAAAAAGCTGTAAATCCATGAAGGTTACAGACCGATAAATATGGTTAGAAGCAAATATATTAGAAAATCCTGGGTATAGAATCATACAGTCATAGAATGGCTTGGGTTGGACCTTAAAGATCACAGAGTTCCAACACCCCCTACCATGGGGCTGGGACATCTCCCACTACAGCAGGTTGCTCAAAGCCCCATCCAGCCTGGCCTTGAAAACTCCCAGGGAAAGTTCAGCATAAAACAAATTTATAAGAGATGCAAGGATTTACCACAAGGAGTCTCTTATTTGTAAGGTTACCTAGAACAGGGGGTGGAAACATCTGGTAAGCATGGTAGGGATGTAACTTGAACAGAAAGACAGTAGTGAGGGAAAAACCCTGGTAAAAGTGGAAATGACACTGGAATTTCAGAAAGCACAGATGGCTTGTTGGAGTGGTTCCTCCTCATCTTCAACACCTGCCCTGGTTTGGGGTGAAGCAGAGCCAGCTTTCTGTTCAGTGAGAGAGGTTCTTGCTTATATGTGTTGCTGTGGCAATCAGCCTCAGCTGACGTGGTTGTTTAACCTGTGGAGGAATTGCACCTATGGGGAGGAGTGGATAGGTCAGGTGACCCACGCTGTCCAATAGGATATTCGATGCCATTTGCCATGCCCAGTACAAGAACTGAGGGACCAAAGGGGCTCCTCTTCAACCTCTTCTTCGATGGCTCTCTTTCTTTAACGACTGATGCCCATGGAAAATCCTGTCAGTTTGTCTAGCCTTGATCCCCATCAGTGTGTTCTGCAATGAAGTTCCCATTCTCATTGAGACCAGTCTGGAACTTTCCCAGTGCCTGTCAGTGCCATCTGCTTAAGAGCTTGATACGCTTTTGTATATATTGTATCTATTTCATATTTCACTATTTTCCTTTTTACTATATTATTAATATTTCATTAGTGTTTTTTTTTCCCCTGAACTCATGCATCTCCTCCTCTCTCCTCTTCCCCTCCCTGGAGTAAGAGGTGGGGGAGAGCATCTGTCATCTTGTCATTGGTCAACCCAGCCTCAACCATGGCAGCTACACAGGCAGATAAAAAACTGCATCATTAGGTCCTTGCTACAGCAATACAGACACCAAAGAGGAGTAATTTTGCTCTGGTAGACACTGGGCTTTTTGCTGGTCAGGCTTTGCCAGTCAGAGTCAGTATCTCCTTGCGGAGAGCCACGCCAGCAGGACTCAGCAGCATCAACGTGGCTTCAGCCTGTGCTATGCCTTGTCCCCAGTAAGTGTGGGCTGCCGCTGCTCTCTCGCACGTGCACAAATACACAGCCCCATCTCGCAATGTTTCCCCTTGCTAACAATATTCACAACAACACTGACCACAAGGAAACACGTGGGGAAATAGCAATAAATCCATCCCCTCGTATAACTGATCTTCACTCAACTAAAGGTTTTATAGAGCCGTGCTACAAAACTGGGGGATACTTAAAAGTCGTTCCTTAAGAGGCAAGGAGCCTACCAACTAGAAGTGAGATGTGAAGGGATTCCTTCTTTCTATTCCTACAATTTTAATGTTTCTATAAACATTTCTATAAATGTATGTTTTACATGCACATACTATCCATCTTTATTATAAGGTTGTAAACTAAGAAGGCTAATTTAAAAAAAAAAAAAAAAAAAGTGTTTAAAGCAATGTAAACCCCCCTAAATGGCAAATGCAGTCTATACCTTATAATATACTGCATCTACTAGCAATTCACTAGCGTTTAAATGACCCATGTGAGCATGACCTGGACTAAAATTAAACTTCACAGCCCAATATTACATGGCTGACAAAAATTGCATATATTTCAGCATATGCCTTACATAAAAACCAAAGAATCCTAAAAACTCAAAAAACCCCACAATACATGCAGGAAAATCATTGTACTCATCAATATACAGGTAATAAAATACAGAGTCTAATTTATACTTTTGGGTTGATAACTCATTTAAGACACAATACAACCCATACACGTGGTATCAGAAAAGGTATTTTTTGGAACAGCTTAGTTACTTGTATGCCCAAACCACACTAAAGGAAAGTTAAGGTCACAAAGTCAAATATTCTAAAATTAGGAATTGCCAGATTAAATTTACTACTGCAATTGTAACTGTATTCTCTTGTGCACACACACTACCACACACGGTTTTATTCCAAAACTGCATACTGGTTTTTTCCACAATGCTATCAAGAGACCTGCAAAAAATACTGGAAAGTTGGAAGGAAAGCAGAAATAACAGAAGATTACGATGATTAGCCCCTGATTCTATAGAAAAACAATAACAAAGGAAGAAAAAGAAACCCAAACACCCGCTGTGTTTCCTTGTCCTCGTGTCACTGAGATGGATGGCTTCACATCAACTTGTTTCCAGCATACAGTTAGCCACCTTTGGCTGAACATCTACAGAGCAGTACCTTCTCCTGGGAGGAAAAAAATAATAATACATTTTCCATCTGTAACAGGTAATATTTGAGGGAATATGGAAACACAGGACAAATCTGCTTTTGTGAAATACTGCTCTGCAATGCTAGAGTTCTGTTCACCTTAAGTAGGACAGACGAACACCCAGTAAAACCCAAAAAAAGAAAGCATCTGAAACTAAGTCTCACCCTTTATTCTCCTGGCTTTAAAATCATAACCTCTCATTAGAGGAAAATCTCATTAAATAGCCCATCTGGGTCATCCTGCAGGTTCTCTGCTCTAACAGGCAGCACAAAACCCCAGAGAACTCTGAGATAGTTGATGTCCACGGTCATTTTTTTTGCAGCACTGAGCAAAGATTTGCCTGGCATCTCTAAGGACCCTGACGGCAAGAAGGTTGGGAGCCTTCAGTTTGTTCCCTACATCATTAAATCTCCAAGGGAAAGCACTATCTTTCATTATCACCATCATTAGCACTTCCTGGCAACTACGAATTTGGTTCCTTGAATCACTTGTGCCAGCTCTACAGCTAAAACCCTCTGGAGGAGCTTGCTGACTCTTTCTGACCCCAGATAAAAATGTTTGCATTATTACATGTTATTTAAGAGGACCTTTACAAAGCACAAAGAGCATACACTACAAGGGTGAGGTTCACCAACAGCACCGGATGATGAGCAATATAGCACTGCTGTGGTCACTTCTGTAACACCTAAAGAACCGCCTGTAGGTCCACGCATCCCAAATCTCAAGTTTATTTGAGGTCAGAAGCAGGGATGCCTGAATTTGGACTGGCTGTTGTGTCCTCAACAGCAATTCTTTGATCTTTTAACGATCCCCTCTGACCTTCCTACACGATTAGTAGAATAAACTTCACCTCAGTGAAACAACTGATGAACAAATCGAGATGATCCGAGAAGATGCAAGACAAGAAACAAAATGTCCTAATGGCTTTTCTTTCCCTGAATGCCGCTAACACAGAAAACAGGCACCTACTTGCAGTCCCAAAGGCGCCAGATATTAAACTGCTCTTCTGATCGTCTTCCACTTATTTCCATGTGTAGTTGCAAGCTCAAATACTCCCAGCTAATACCAAAAACAGACTGAGTGAAAATTTAAGGCTCTGTAACCTTTAAGATGGTAAATACTTCCAGAACAAAACAAGGTAGATTCAAGACTGCTTACACTACAACAGACCCTTACAGATGTTTTTGGAGCACGCATGTAGTAAACAAACAGCCTAAATGTCAGAAAAACTGTTAATTTAAGTCCTGGAGTAAAAAAGAGTATGCAGTTTCTTGGTGGAACAGCAGCTGGATGATGCTGCCATATGTGGATCAGGACATCAAAAAAGCTAAACCTGACACCAGCAGCTTTGAAAGCAGGAACAAAGCAACACCTTGCTTAGGTACACAAGGAAGCATAACTTAAACTCCAGCTTCAGATTCAAAGCATCTTAATAAAGCAGGATGCACACATGAAAAAGCAAAGCATTTTAAACCTTCGAAAGCACCTCTTTGAAAACTCTTCATTTTGTTTTCTAGAAGATGCACTTTGACCCTCATGGTTTATGCCACCTTACTTTCTTTTGCTGTTTTCAATTTCATTCAGAAAGAACAGAAAGAGAACACGAGTGACTCAAACTTGGAGAGAATTACCTTCATCACCAGGCTTTTTGCACTTTTGATGGTGTACAAGCCCAAAGTATCCCAGTTATTCTCATCCCTCCCTCTGGCTGAGACCAGGGAGATGCGTGTACTCTCCTGGCTCCAGCTGTGCCCCTCAACCACACCAGCCTGTCTCCATCCGTACATGGTAGTTCACCAGCTGGAGATGGTGACTCCAGCTGAACCCAACAGTCGCCTAGCTGTGCAAATGGCCGGACTCCACATCCAGGGCAACCCAGAAGATCAATAGCTTTGTAGGGCTAAGCTTCACAGCACCTTGCTGTAATTTTTGGCAAGGTGCTGTGAAAGCACCAGGGCAGCAGGGAAAGGACCTTTGCCAGCAGCTTGACCCTCTCGATAGGTAGCCACCACGTTGGCTGTGACTGCCTGCACTCATGGTCCAAGGCTATTCCTCCTCGCAATGCGGCTTTACACCAGGGATGCAGTTGGCTGGTGGTGAACATCCAAAACAAGAGCTATCCAGAAGCACAAAATGTTGTGGGTCAGGCCAAATCTTCCAAGTCAAGTGGTGTTTTTCTCATCTTGTAGAAGGCTGAGGCGGCTGTTCGTTAGCCGCAGCCCTCACCCATTAGCTTTGTAATCTGCAAAGGCAAAATACTGCTGAGCACTCATATTAGCAGGAAGTCTTAATGAGGGTAAATGCTGGGAGCATGCCTCCAGAAAACCAATTTCCTTGCTTAATTTGGACAAGGTGAACCTGACAAGAAGATACTGCAGTTATACTTACTCTGTCATACAGATTCGGGGCAGATGAAGGCTGCTGGCTTCAAACTTGGGGCTCCACTTTTGCAAGAAGCCCACCCCAGGAAACCTCATCCTTTTTTCTGCAGATTAGGAAAGGAATCTTATCGGTCCCTCAGATGAAGGTCAGAAAAATAGGTGTGCTGCGAGGCCCAACAGAGTGGGCTTTTCCTAACACTTAGACAACCTCAATCAACCAAAGAACAATTTTACAATTCAACCTTTTTTTCCCCATTGTCCACCTTAAGCAAAATAACCCTGATGACAGACATCATTTGCCTTTACATCCACACTTAAATATGAGGCTACTGCTGGCACAGATATCCCAGGCAGAATTAGCACACAGTTTAAGAATCTGGTCATTTCAGCATAAAAAGGCAGCCAGCACAAACCTAGGCAGTAATGGTGCAGGGCTTTGAGGAATACAGTTCTGAGTGTCTAAGTGGATAACGCATAATCCATCACACATTGTCATCATCCCTTGTTTCTTCTTCACATACAGAAAAGCAACTTAAATTAACGGGAAACCTATTTTCCAGGCAAACACAAGGCAGATTCACTCATTTAATAAAAAATGGCTTTTGGAATACTCTGGCTATCAAGAGATATGGACTCCATTTTCAATCTGAATAGCCTCTAAACTTCCAAAATTACCTCAGGAGACGCACCCAGGCTTCTGCCTTGCAAACATATGCATATGTATATCTCTGCTTAATTGAACTGTTACTCATACGTATAGATGTTTGCAGAGCTGGGGCCTCTACCTCTTTGTATTCAAGTTGCTTGACAAGTAAAATGCAAATGAGGTAATGTGCTGCTAATGCAAATTACATATTATTGATAAAAAGTTACAATTCAGCATGGAGGACTTAAAGAGAAAATATTGCAACCTATAATAAAAGCAAGGAGCAGGAAAATTACGGATTTTTAAAATTGTTTTACAGTTCCTATTTATTCTATTTATATGCAGCTACAAACATTTTTCTATTTATTATCCCTCAAAATGGAGCACCTTGCCTTGTCTGCCAACCTCAGGCTGCATACAGATGCTGAGACACTATTCTGCCCATCAAGACATGGGTTTTGGTACTTTAAATTTAAAAATTCCCACAGCAAGCACTGAAAGGGGATGATGGCGAGAAGGTGAGAGAGGCAGGAGAGACTGCTGTGCTGAAAAGCTCTGTTGTGTTCGGCCACATATTTTTCTCATTTGTTTAGTCTGAAATTCCTCCTTCAATGACTCTGGATTTGTTACCTTTTCGGAAGGCACTGAGAACATCTGGACTCCATATGGCTCGCACCTACTCCGTGCCAAATGAAGCTATATTCTGTTTTCTAAACCCTTTATTTCTCCCAGTATTGCCACCACCAAGGTTCTAAATATCTCCACAATGGACTACAGCGTAACCTCAGAATCACTCTGTTTGTTGACACAAATTCCATGGTGGTGCATTAACTGTGGCTGGGTTAGCCAGCATTTTTTGCTTCATCTTCTTAAAATTTTTTTCTTTTCTTTTTTTTTTTTCAAGATTATGATACAAAGGAACATACATCCAGAAGGAAGTTCAGCCGTAATGTCACCTGTGCTCAAGGAAACTGGCTCCACCAAGATATAGGAGGGAAACAAGTCATTCTGATGGTCCTTGCATGAAGAATTACACTTCTAGAGAGGTAAAATTTTCCTTTGGTCTTCTAATTTACTAGCTCTTCATGGAGCTACTTTGAGTTTTCCTCCAATAGAGTAACGGGTTTTGAAACTCAAATGATGGAGAAAGTGGCATAACCTTGTAAAAGTATTTCCCTCTCCATTAGCTAAAAAAGAAATACAGCTCTTATTTGCTCCCTCCCCGCTAGGTTATTTCTGCATCACGGCATTTTCCACAGATCTCTCTCATACCCACAGCTGCTGGAACTGCAGCTACTGGAGAGGCAATGGGCTGAACTAAGGCTTTTGCCAGCCAAACCCACTGAGATGCAGAGGCTTGTACCACCTTGAACCTTAACAGAGGGTTGTTTCGCTGCTACTCTCCAGGAGGAATGCAGAGACCCAGAAACATTCTGCTAATTATTTGGATACTGTTCCAAATCCAAATGGGATTTGAAATAATGTCTCTGTTATAGAATAATTGGCAATCTGTGTAATTTTTTTCCAGCTGTACACCAGGTTGATTCAGCGGTGTTAATTTCAGCAAGGAACTCAGTGAGGTTCTTTATACTCAAGGAAATGTCAAGCCCTGGATGCCGACAACCACTACACTGCATCTGTCAGTGTCAAGAGACAGCATAATTTTCCCTGAGTCATTATGTTTTGCTTTGTCATTAACAAAGTTCATCTGTTTTCAGGCACTAGGCTAAAATGGGGAAGACTGGGGTCCACTTCCACAAACTCCGCAAGTGGCCCTGGAAAAAGCATCTGTGTGAACCTCCAATCTCCTCCCATCCCTCATCTGTGCACAAGATACTGGACTTGCAGGGAAAGAAGCTAGTCTCCTAAAAGCAAAAAAAATGTGCCTACCATAATGCAACCAGCAGCATCAAGACCTTCTGGGTAACTTAATAAAATCAACGATAATTATGGTAGCACCGAGGTTCATTTGGCAGATGGGCTATTTTCAGTGTTACTCCCCAGGTACAAGTCAAAACCAGAGCAGTTTATCCCAGCATTCCAAACACTGATGGCTCAAGCGAAACCCACCTGTGCTCTGGTTGTGAATTTACTAAGGCAAGTCTTCCTTTCCACAAATCTATCTCTGTCACAAAGGGTGTATTTGAATTCTGCAGCAACCTCTGCACGAATTTACTGATGATTACAGAAGACTACCTTCTTTCCAGCCAAGCACATCGGTGCTATTAACACCCTTGCCAAATGAGGTTAACGGTGCTTAAAGAGGTGTTTGCACACTAGACTACGTATGTACACTGAGTTGTCTGCACACACGTGTAGCTGTTACACTGTGTAGCACGGCACGGAGCGCTCGCACCCCCTCGGGCACCACGCAGCCCTTCACGCCGACGGCAGCAGTGTTAGCTCAGCCTTCACAATGTGACATGGATGTTACCCCGCTGCCTCGACAGTGAACCTGGAGGGTACCGCACTCCACTCCTGTCACAGCAATGCTCCTACGCGTCACTGGAGCAAAAACTTGCCCTGGCTGGGATGGTTTCAGCAGCTTCACTCTCCCCTTCCCAGCTCTGCTTCATACCACATGTGGGAGCTGGGCTGCGGTGCCACTGAACCATACTGCATGGCTGGGTGCGCAGGCAAGCAGGAAAGCGGGGGGGATATAAGGGCCATACTCCCCCTTCACTGTAGAGTCCTCCTGCCCCAGGTCCCATCTGCTGAGCAGCCCCCAATAGGCTCCAGCGGGGCTACCCGCAGCATTAAACATGTACTGGATGGAGCCCATGGCTCCAAATGTCCACCAACCCTTTGCTGCCTTTACTGCTTGCTAGAGGCTGCACAAGAAACACTGCTTCACCTCTGCTGCTTTCAGCACCCACAGATCTCCTCACCTGCACTCCAGGGCTTCAGACATGAAAGGTGTTAAGTAATCGAGCCCTCATCCAGGGCAATGCTTAAGGCACCCTCTTTGAACTCTCTGACACTATTTGCACCTTAGGAGCTTAAAGGCTTTGTCAGGTGAATGCTTCAACTCAGACACTGGGTACACCTCTTCACTACCATCTCTGCAAACACAAGCAAGGGACATTTCTCCCTCACTCATGTTCACATGCGCATCCCTCTCCTTCCAAAGCACAAAGCCAAACAAAGAGCTGCCCGCGTGCAAACATCCCCAAGAGGAGGAACCACATGTGGCAGATGCTACTGCATTGCTTAATGCATCATTTAAAGCCTTTCGGGGACTGTACTGCTGTGATGAGTAATTTGGCTAGAATATTGTCCAGAGACCGTACTGCGTGGATTAGGGCACTTGGAAGGTCACTAGCTGGGTCAAAAGCAAGAAAGCCTTACTAAAACCAAAGCTTACCATCAGCATAGATCCTGCAATGAGAATGAGAGCAGAAATGGGCTCTGCAACACTGCAACATTTCTTTCTTTCACTGCTGAGCATCCTTGCATAGAGCACGTATAAAAGAAGCCGCAGATCTGTCTGTCAGAAAGCAGAGGCCGGCAGCATGCTGCCTGTTTGCATCCCTATCCGACCCCGGCTTCAACCGCCCTGCCAGCTGGGCTAGGTACAAATTCAAATACAAGGAGGTCAGCCATCACAAACCACAGTCTCCACCACCAGCACCTTTTCCTTGCCCCCCCAGCGAAGCAGACATCACATCTGAAAATGAGAGGAGACAATCTTAACTCGTCTTTAACAAAGAGTCTCAGGTCAGTGGGGACGGTGACTGCTCAAGTGCAGCCTCGATTTACACAGCTGCAAACTCTGGCCACATATGAACCCAGGCAGAAAGGCAAGTTCATGAATTATGAACAAATATGGCATGCCAAAACACATCAATCATCATCAGTCAGGGACAAGCCAAGCACCATCAATTCCCATTGTTGACATTTGCACAAAACTTATACAAACAATCAATCGAAGCGCATGGCTGACTGGAAAAGGAGATGTGGGCTTTATGTCATTTAACACTGGACTTTTCACTGAATGCAAAACGCTGAAAGACCTTAAAATAAATCTGATGGAGAGTCAGTGCTCTAGTCAAAAGTCAGATAAACAGCTTTGCCTGCTAGATAAAATAGATTAATTTACTCGTTAATTCTTTTCTTTAGCATTGCTGGTGAAAGCTAGGCCAGTAGCTGCCTCCCTAAACACATGTAAACCTGAAAACTTTGGTGTACTCACCAGAAAATGTGTACTCTCCTCCCAAGGAAGAGCATGGGAGAAAAAGCTATGAATGTGAACATTTCTAACTAGGTGGAGAATGTTTCCAATCGATACGACAGGGCTGTACAAAGGAGCGACAGGCTGCAGGCCAGCATTCCTAAAAGTAGTGGGACAAACAATATCTTCATGAGGCTTTTTAAGAGAGAAAAAAAACCTTGCTTATTGGCATGTTGTCTTTAAATTTCTATCATCAGCTCTTAGACATTATTTAGCCTCTCGGTTTCCTTCATTTTAGGGCTACTGATTGTTGCATTGGGACAGCTTGCAAAATGATCTAGTGTCGCACTTTTTGCAGAGCTTCCAGCACTCTCCCGTCTCAGGAACAAGTATTTCCTGAAAGCATGTTCTGAGCTGAGGGCTTTGAAAGGAAGGGAAACTTCTGTGGTTTTCTTTCTCAACTGCCGCACAAAAAAAGGACTTCCTTGCGTTTGAGATGAAAAGGGAACATATACCTTCCAGATAGCAGGGCAGCCTTTGCTATAAACACGAGGTGAATGCAGCTCTTGTTCTAGAGGCTGTCAGTTACTGATAACGGTTTTTCTTGAAGATTTTTGTTGTTTGTTTGTTTGTTTGTTTTAAAATTGCTGCCATTCATTTGCCAGAACGCTTTTGCTCTGAGCCTGTCACAGCAGCGTGTGCCAAGGCAAAAGCAAACCGTTCCTGCAAGACCAGAAGGCGGAACAGGCAACCACCTCCCACCACCCAGCAGTCCCACTGGTGCGAGTCCCACCACCCAGCGGAGCAGCCCGAAACCACCACCCCCTCCCCCAGACCCTGAGCAAGGACGTGTGTAACTGTCAGAGCCACCCCACCATGTGGCCGTAAAGCAGGTGTGTCCAAGTGGGATTGAGTACACGGGTGTAAAAGCCTCGATGAGATAATAGAGCATCTCTACTATCTGGTTCCTCAGCCAGCACTCATCTCCCCTTCCACTTAGATGTGTACAAAATCAGGCGCTGATTCAGCCAAGCACAAAAGTACACACTTAAATTTCAGATGGTAAATACTGATTACTGTCACACTACAGTATTATCGCTGTTGTTAAGGGGAAGGGCAGGATTAAACGCAAGCACATTGCTGAATCAATGCCTTGATCTCTTTTTACTTATATCCAATCCTACGCCTGAGCCAAACAATAAACCCTTGAGAACAGAGAGAAAAAGCAACCTCCTGCCATTTGAAGATACATGCCTTGCACAGAAACAGGCGTGTGAGAAAAGGGTTAACTATATATGTAACACTGGGTACAACTTCAGGTTGCACTTCACACTTGAGTGAGATCCAGAGCAAATCTATGAAAAAAAAAACAAACCACCAAAACTGCACCCCACCACACAAACTGTCAGATACTCTCCTTTTCTCTGGGAAATATAAAAAGTGCCAGGTCCTGCACTTTGGCCACAACAACCCCATGCATCGCTACAGGCTTGGGGAAGTGTGGCTGGAGAGCTGCCTGGCAGAAAAGGACCTGGGGGTGCTGGTTGACAGGAGGCTGAACATGAGCCAGCAGTGTGCCCAGGTGGCCAAGAAGGCCAATGGCATCCTGGCTTGCATAAAGAATAGTGTGACCAGCAGCAGTAGGGAGGTGATTGTCCTCTTGTACTCAGCACTGATGAGGCCACACCGTGAGTATTGTGTCCAGTTCTGGGCACCTCAGCACAAGAGAGATATCGAGGTGCTGGAGTGGGTGCAGAGGAGGGCAACGAAGTTGGTGAAAGGCCTGGAGAACTGAGGGAGATGGGACTGTTTAGTTTGAGGAAGAGGAGGCTGAGGGGAGACCTCATCACTCTCTGCAACTGCTTGAAAGGACTTTGTAGAGAAGTTGGTGCTGGTCTCTTCTCACAAGTAATTAGTGATAGAACAAGAAGGAGTGGCTGCAAGCTGCAGCATGGTAAGTTTAGGCTGGACATTGGGAAAGAATTTTTCCCAGAAAGAGTGGTCAGTCAGTGGAATGGGCTGCCCAGGGAGGTGGTGGAGTCGCCATCCCTGAATGTGTTTAAGAGTTGATTAGATGTGGTGTTGAGGGATATGGTATAGGGGAGAACTTCGTTAAGCAGGGCTGATGGTTGGACTCAATGATCCCAAGAGTCTTTTCCAACCTGAATGATTCTATGATTCTGATTGTGGGAAGGTGATGGATACGCTAGATGGAGCTGCACAATGGGGTAGTGTTGTTTCTGAGGTCAGGAGAGCCTCCCAGCTTTTCAGTGCCATTTTGCAGTAGCCACAGGACTGGACTGGACCAGCCCCACTTGCTGCCCTCCAGCCCTGGCTCTAGGCTCCACCGGGACTCTCCTCTTTGGGGTCTATGCCTTCCAGCATCCCCCTTAATTTCTGGGCTGGTGGTTCTACGCAGCAAACAGAAGATGCCAACAGTAGCTCCACAACTTTCCTTTTCTCTGGGTCGTGGGACCTGGCTGCATCGCTGCCTGTAAAAGCAGAGCTTGCCCTTCCTCTGCCATGGTGCCAACAGGTGAAAGAAGAGTTAGGATCTTTCAAAAAAAAAAAACATCTGACCTGAAGGGGCAGAAAAACTTTACTGACAGTTTGAGCAGTTAAACCACAGGCGTCCCTGGCTGCTGTGGGAAGGAGGGGGAAGGAAAAGGAAAATTGTGTGGGCCCTGTGGGACACGGAGGGCAGCTCTTTGCTGCACCCAGCTCTGCGCAGCAGGTAATTAGTGTGTTTCAAGGTCGATACACTGCAATTGATTTTCCTCTCACTTACCGATGTAAACTGGGAATAATTCCATCACAGTTGATGTAAACATTTAGTATAAAATTGGTTTAAGTTGGAAAAGCGCTGGGTTGACCGTGTTACTGTATTGGAAAGCCGGTTTCAAAAGAATAGTCTTTATTTCCTTGTAACTATGTCTACATCAATAAAACTGCTATGATTATCCTTATTTGTTCTAATGCTACTGCTCAGGTTCAGACTATAATAGAAAGGGCTTTCAAGTCAAAAATCCAAAGAGCCAGGAAAATCCACAAGCTTCTTTCTCATGTGCCACAAGCTTTTTTTCTACAGAACACCCAGGGTGAAGGCGTCACCACCTGCAGTCCATCCGGCACCCTGAGCAATCCTCAGGCATGGACACCATCTTCTCTGCCCATGTGCCCCTCCCTCAACAGAACTGGAAGTGCTTCTCTAATTTTCCATAAGAATAGTGGGAGAGGCTCCTTTTTGTGCATGAAAGAGGATTTCTTTCTGCTTTAGGTGCAGCCTCGCCAACACCCACACCCCATAAAGCGAGAGCTGATATTCCCTAACTAGCTCTTGAGGCAAGTATAAATCCTTTGCCACACTTCAAAACAAAAGAAGGAAAAATGAAATAAGAAGGAAATAAAATTTCTAGCTTAAGTCATATATGAAAGGCAACTCGCCATGCCAGGACCTGACGCTTGCCTTTTGCTGTGGGATACACCAACACTGTGCTCAGAGAAGCTTGGAGCCACGCTGGGGTCCTATAGCAAGGGATGCAGAAGGGCCCTTGGACAGGGACTGCAGCAGCAGGTCACCCTGAAGAGCCAGCAGAGGATTTGATAAAGCTTGGGTTTAACAGACAGCCTCCAACCTCAAAACAGGAGATGAATTGTCTAAAACACCCCAGAATAAAATGAGAAAAACTTCTTGCCATACTTCAACAAGGAGATGGCAGCTTTTCTTGCCTGATGCTGAGCAGAGCCAGGGCAGCTCTGTCATGTGATGACTAAAATGAGGGGCTGCCTGCTCTGTGCAAACAACATCCTGCCTCCCATGGCTCAGACTTCTCCTCCCAGAAATTTACCCTCAGGTGCTCCTGTCAAAAGTTCACGTTCACAGTTGTCATCAGAAGATTTGTTCTCCAGAGGTTTCTAAAGCTAGCTGCTACTTTCTCCAAAATTATAGGCAACAGATGATGAAGATACTTATTATTATTGTCATTACTGTCATCATTATCGTTTAAGTAAACCTGTCCAACGTCTCAAAAAGACAGAAGCTTGAGCTCTCTATTTGGGTCAAGATTCTCTCAATTTAAACAAAGTACATAAAAGCACAACAATACCATCAAACATGCAGATAGAAAGCTTAGCAAAACATTAGATTCTCTCACCAATTATTATCTCCCAGTAAGCCGTTATCTCTGGGATCACTCCTGGGCCTTTTAATTTAGCATGTCTTCTAATTAAAGAAAGATTAACTGTACTTCCAATAAATGCTCCTCCTTCCTCTGTCAGGCTCAGGCTTCTGCCTTCCTCCCAAGCCCCCAGGGAGGGCGGGGTAACTGAAAACATGGCCACCAGAACCCCTCTCCCAACCATGGGCAATGCCCCAAGGCATCAATTCCACCACAGCCCCAGCTCTCCTGGGGATTGTCATCTTCTGAGCATCTTTAGCTGAGTCCCAAGCAAGGTGACAGGAGGAAGAATGTACTTGGTTTTCCACATGCTCTTCTCCCTGAAAGCTGGAGGAAGAGACCTAGAGGCCTCACTTCTCACACAGCTGGTGGTGGGAAATTTGCTTTCTCCTTCCAAAGCTTTGGTCAGGTGCTCAGGCTTAAATGGGACGAATGTTGACATTTGTGCGAAAGATTATGGAGGCATTCTTGGATGAGCCCACAAACACCTACTTTGACCGAACCAAAGGGACTTGCCACCTGACTCTCCTCATCCATGGTGCTTCCCTGTGACCCCCTGGAGGCTTCCCCAGCACTCCCCAACCTACAGCTCAGTTTCCAGCCAGGTATTTCAGGCACAGAGTTGTCATTAGAGTCACTGGTGGGTTACATGCCTACATTAGTTTAGGGACCGGAACCTGGGAAAGCTTGTCTAAAAAAACTGTTTCTAAGTGAGTTCAAAGAGCGGTGAGGAGTCCAACTCACCCTATGGCCCTGGCACAAATCCCACCACTGCTAATTTCCCATGGCAATGGATTTCCTTTCACTTCCCTACCATGCCATCCCTCAAAGACAACTGCTGGGGGGCAGCTGAAGACAACAGTGACCAGCCAAGAGAGCATCTGCTGAAACTTCCATTTGCGAAAATACCAAATAAAAGAGAAATCCCTTTCTTAGACACATTAGAGGGAAAGTAAAAAAGCAAACACCCAGCCACTCTTCCCACTAAGTAATTATTCAAGACTTAACGGACTGCCAGTACGGTCTCTCATAGATGGTGTGTATGATGAGGGGAGAACGGCTACGCTTGAGGGATGAGGAATCATTGTCCATCTGTCTGTAGCACTGAGATGGAAGACAGGATGTACAGGCAGGGCTGCCTGACACCTCCCTGCAGTGCCAACACACAGTGGCTTCAACAGGTTGCTGTGCTTATTTCTTGATTTATCTTGTGCTTGGGCAAGGTTTTACCATACACAGCTCTGGCTTCAACCAGTGCTAAGAGCTACTCATTTGGTGTGTTTAAGAGTGTTATGAAGAGAAATTCAAAGAACATCCCAGGAAAACTACTTATGAAGACAGGGCTTTCAATTGACCAGGTCCTGAAGCATAGCTCTGAGCTCCCCACATTATTACTGCCACACCCTCCTTCACACACCAGCCTCAGCAGCAACACACTGTATCTGCCCATCTACTCCTTGTGGTACATGAGTATGCACCCGCACGGACACTATCAAAGGGCTGTGAGCACATCTGCCCAGTCCAGCCTGCACCCGTGCAGTTTTTTGGCAGCCCACCATCCCACACAGCTACTCCCCAGTTCACTGGGGGGGGATGCAGCAAGGAAGGGTTGGGAAACCTCCTAACTACAAACAAGGAGTTGGAGCCTGGGTGCTGGGAGCCGGCAATAGTAAGCCAAAATGAAAACACATATTCAAAACATTTTTCTTCATATGGTTTACTACATAGGTGGTGGCTAACCAGCCCAGGAATACTAATTTTCCCAGCAGAGGGGATTTGAACAAGTCACCTCACCCTCTGCCGTATCAAGTTTGAGATCCGTAATCATCACTCACTACACTGAGAGCAATGGACCAAAGGCTTATTCTCATGAAAACTCATCTAAATGAGCAATACACCCATTCTAAACACTCAAGAGAATTTGATATTGGACAATTTTTCAGCTTCTCCAGAAAATAAACTCACTCGCTTTCTCCTCTGTAAACTGCTTTTGCAGAAGGCAGAGAGGGTTCACGCTGGATCAGCTGCAGATTTTGGGTGTGAAACCAGTGCGCTCAGTGGTCGTAGATCCTGCGTTTGCAACCCCATGACATATCACCTTCTCCCTACCACCTACCAGTCTCCTTCCCTTTCCATTTAAGTGAAACAGTTTGATTTAATGACCTCACCTCATTTCTGCACATGGCAAACCTAGCGTGACATACCTCCTGGGTAAGGCAAGCGCTAAGTCACAGCAATAACAAAGGTGGGCTGTGAATCATTCCTGTCCTACGTGGAACAAGACTTTATTTCTCCTTTTTTTTTCCTCCTCCACCCACTATTGCAAAAACAGCTCCCAGTATAAGGCGCGAGGCTCAGCGTAGCTCTGCTGCCGGCAGGACCAGTTCTCCAGCGCAAATAACCTTTGCTCACAGACGACGCTCTGCAAAGAGAAGTTTCCCCACGACAGTTTGAAAATCCATCTTTCCGGGCAGTTTCCCGGCAAAGCTGGAGTACAAGCCTTTTGCATGTACTGCCTGTACGTGTATCAGGGAAAACAGCACTGCTTGTATGCAGATTGCTCCTAAATACGGCATTTTAATTAAGGGCTCGATCATGTTCCAGCTTGTGTAGTAACAGCGTGTAAAAATAATCCCTTTAAACACTCGCTGGTGGTACCTACCCCAGCGCAGCAGCAGCAGCAAGGGGAGAGGGAGGCTTCGCAGCCCCACGGGTCCCCAACATTGACACCTCCTGCATCACCCTGCCAAAAAGGAACGGTGCACAGGGCAGGGCTGGGAGCAGGCAGGGAGTCAGCCCTGTCCCCCAGGCACCCACCGCTGTCCCTTTCACCCAGGGCTATCCCTGAGGGGACACCCCCGCAGAAAGCTGCTGCACTGAGCCACCTTGCTCCTGGCAGGAAGGGGAGCTCATCAGGATGCTTCCCAGCCTCACCAGCAACATCACACTGCTCCTTGTGACATAAATGAAATAGTCTAGGTGCCTAAAAGCTCTGCTGGCCTGTGTTTCTAACAGTCATCTCAGCATCCCACTCCATAGAGGCTGACAAACCTCTTCTAAAGAAAAACAAGACAAAGAAAGGAAACAAAAAAAAAAAACCCAAACACAAAAATGCACACTAAAACCCAGCAACACCCCAAAAATTCCACCCCTCTTTAAAAAAAAAAAAAAAAAAAAAAAGGAGAAAA
>VZTM01035086.1:72072-134121 GCA_013400555.1 Jacana jacana | reverse complement strand
CCTTTTTTCTTTTTTCATTGTGCAATGCCAGGTGTGAACACCACCTCAACATTTTAGAAACCTGAGATTGTTTAAAGGGAAGGGAGTCTGTTTTACCCTACAGGCACAAATTTGGAAGGGCAGGCAAGCCAGTTTCAACCTACACCAGAGTAAAGTGTGGCTGTGAACAGATCACCTATGCCCAGGGCATCACCTGCAGCAGCATTGGCTGACCCAGAGGTCAGTTCCTTACTTACTTTTTGAATGAGGAAAAAAAAAAAAAAAGAAAGAAAGAAAAGCTCGTCTTACCTTATATGACTACAGGCACAGAGCTTGGGGCCTTCATCACACACTTGTTAAAATTGTTGAATTCATACTTATGGGGCAGTTCTCATCTTCTCACTCTGCTCAAAGAAGACTGACTCCTTCTCTCTATCCCTTTAGCAACTCCTACTCCCCAAGACCTAAATCAACCTCTCTGTTCTTTCTTTATCTGTTTTGTTTTGTTTTTTTTTACTTTTCCCTAGTCTTGGAAGACAAAAGGAAATGGTTGACAGAAGAACTAAATATGGAAATGTGCAACCTCATTAATCAACATGAAGGACTCTCAGACATGGAGCAATTCTGACAAGGGAATTTGTACAGACTCCTGTGTGCTGCTTCAGACACCCTGTGCATACAGCCCACGTGCCTGGATCTGAACTCCAAGGTGCCATTCCAGGCCATGCCTCCCCAACTTCTCCTGACGCTGGACCACCCTGACAGCACATGTCGCCTGGCACTGTAGCAACAACCAGTACAAAATGTGGTGACTCCACCATTGCCTATTTCTCTACATGGTCTTTTTTACCTATTTGAATTTGCAAGGCAGGAGTAAAGGACAGATTATAAAGCTGTACAGTGGAAGTCCATCCCTGATTTGTGGTAATCTCCCTTGCCCTTACCTGTAGCTGGACCAAAACACAGCCATAGAAAGATCTAAAATCCTAAAACAGGACAAGGGCAAAGGCCATTAGAAAGGCTTTGGAGAAGCTGAGCTAAATGCAAGCTTTGATTCTGTGTTATAACATTGCTTTGTCATTCACCAGCGTCCACGAACGATGCTGCTGCTTCCATCAGAAACTTGCTCCGGTCCGAAAATTCTAAAATTGCAAAATCCTTTCTGTTCTAACCCGCCTGAATACAGCCAAGTTTCACTGTGAGATTCAATCCATTAGCTGATTAAAAGCTATAGATCATGCTGTCTTGGACACATTCAGGCCATTATGAATAAGACCTGTCAGAAAAGCTTCTAGCACAACCACTATCTTTGAAATTGCTAGGGCTACAGTTAATAAAACTTCACGTTCAATCGTTCTTCAAGCCTATGTTACCAACAGGCAAAGAAATTTATCGTGTTCTTTGAAATTACATATTTAAAAGTGAGTTACAGGTACAGCAGCTTTAATTCCCAAACAAACAAATATATATCCCAAAAGAACACCAAAGCCATTGTTGCATGCCAGCGACAGTCCACTTATGAGAAAACCACTAAAAAAAAAATAATTTCTGATTAATTTCAGATCCAATCTGCAGATTTGCTTCCTACAGACTCAGCAAAACTTTGAAGTTTCTCTATAGACAACTTTGTTCATATCCATCTGGTTACCCCCATCACTCCTAAAAACATTAACAAAAATATTCCTCTAATTATCGATGCATCTATTATTGACCACTCTTGAAAACTATCAGTCTACCAACAGCAGGATTCCAAGCAAGGAAAAAACCACAATAAATAACAAGAGTTTTTCAGGATTTGCAAATAAACGCTGACTGTTACACAGGAGCCACTCTTTTTCAGCATTGCTACAAGAGCTCTTTCCATGTCCCCTCCCCATACGCCAGGACTGCCAGGAATAAAGCCTTGGGTATTCAGTGAGGCACTTAAAACCCTCATGCTTAAAATTCAGCTGTGCCACTGAGGGCGGGGTGGGAACCTGGATGCCTCTGGGAGGCCCCACCTCTCCCATACTAGCCCCCAAATCCCACTAACTGTAGCTAAATTAGGCAAGTCAATTAGAATGCAACCAGGTTTTGAACATCCCTAAGCTTACTCGACTGTCGCCTCTGACATCAGTTCTGCCTTGACAAGGAGAAGAAGAAAACCACCGGCTTTCCTCTGCCCACGTAAATTCCCCCTCATTTCTGTCAACCGAAAAGCTCAGTCCGTATAAAAGCACTCCATAAATGCACCTGGATATGGCACTGTCTTTTTATTAGTGTCATGGCAAGCCCCCTATTACAGGAGATTTACACGCCTTCCCTGAGGCACAGCAAACCTCCTCACTCTTTTAAACTTTGGGAATTAAGTAAGTCCAGATTTTTCATCTGCACATTAGAAAGGTATTTAAGCGCTTGTCTTATAGAGTGGCAAAACCTAAATCTTGTCAAATCGCTAGCTGCTCATTATTTACCTAAACAACTTATCCTTATATGCCTCAAATAATCTTCAAAGAGGCTGTAAAGGTTCCCAGTGCATTCAGCATTCATGGCCACGAAACAAACCGTTTATGCAAATATTTTTAGCTCAGTTTTCATTTGCCAGCTAGTTACCATGTCCTGATCCCAAGCTCACCAAAGGCAAAAAGAAAGGAGTCTCTCATTATTTATGACTCCTTCTTCACCTGCCGTTCTGCATGAATGGTACCCTGTGAGTATTTGCAAATGTTCTGTGACCTTGTGGATTATTTTATTGTAGGACGTAGAAAAGCAGCTTTTCAAAGCGTCAGGGAGTCATTTACAACCTGCATAGTCTGGCAAATGACTTAAGTGCAACTCCACACACGTATTAGTTTTCTTCCCATGGTATTATTTAAAAATGTATGCTTATTGTTAAAACATCCTCCACTTTCAGAAAAGCAAAAAAAAAAATACGCAGGGGGAAAAGAGGTTATTTGTAATCGTGGCTACTTTTGCTCGAGAAAAACTTGTCATTCCCGGTCTTACTACCCTGTTTAATAAACAGCTACCAATAAAGGTTATCAGATCTTTTTCATAACAGTAATTATTCCAATTGATGGATCACAGTCAAAATATCTAAAGCTGGGGTTTTTTTCTACTGAAACTCTGACAATATAGAAGAGCACTTCCCCAGGAAAGAGGCTTAGAGCCAAGCCACAGCATATGAACAGCATTTATTTACTTTCAAAATGGGAGAAACTTTTAAGTGGTTCTAACCCTTTTTTACATTTCAATTCCTAAAAACTTTCCAGTGGCAGCACAGATGCACAGTTCAGTTGAATGCCTATGAGCTTGCTTTTTTTAGACTTATTTCTGCTGAGACCTCATAGGTAATCTATTGTAAACTGCCAATAGAGGCTGAAAATTACTGAGCAAAAGGGCTGGGAAGCAAAGCAGCCATACAAGCAGATCCCACAGGGAGAGGTCAGATAATGTCTGACAACCACAGATATTAAAGGAAAATCCAGACTTTACCAGAACGCGTGATTTTTTGGTATTTAGACTTTTTCCTCTATGCATACGTTCTGTAACGCCCTTGCTGATCACCTGCTGTCATCTGAAATTGGAAAGAAAGCCGAGCATTTATCTCAAAAGGAAACAAAGGAAGTGATCATCAATACTCCCAGTAGCCTTCAAAAATAAGAACTTGATTTGTTAGGGCAGTAAGACTGAGAAACAAGGATGTAAGAAATCAATAGAATGGCAATTTGACTGACAGTGGCAAGTCTATAAAAGAAAGTTTTCGAGACTCATGAGCTACTTGCAGTCAACCAACCATGCTCCTTGGCTGAAGTCATACACATCTAGCAACCTAATGTTACTAAAAAAACCCCAAATCTCAAAATGTACGCCGTGCACACTCGGAACAAAAAATTTGGGTAACTGAAGGAACTACATTGATGAGGACAAGAACAATCAAAGGCCTGGACCTGTGAGAGAAGAGTGATCAGATTTGCTCTGAGGTCAGCAAACACATCAAAGGTTGCTGCAAATAGAAATGAACTGATTTGTTCTCCACAATGACAGTGCACAGAACAGGGGCTCAAATGCAGCAAGGAAGATCTAATTTAGACAGTAGGGAAGGCTTTTTTTCCAATGGTAAAGATAACCCTGGGAAGGTTTGCCTGAGGGAGCCTATGGAATTTCCCACGTTGAAGACTTTTTACAAACTGAATAGGCAAAACTCTGTCAAAAATGGCAAAGATATCCTACCAGGCATAATGGGGTAGACTCCTGATATAATCCCCAGAGCTGTTTTTGTAGGTATGATAGATGTGTATGACAGATTCCCAGTCTGAGAGGTAGTAAAAGCCATTATTGACAGCAGCGATTAGGAGCTCTTCCTGTTTGTGGGCAAGGAAGGAAAGACAGCGATAACTGAAAGGTGGAAGGACACCATTAGCTTTCAGAACTCTTGTTGGCTTGTATTGTCCAGGCTCAAGATGGCAAACTAATGACTCCTTCATGACATAAATGGTTAGCCGCAATACACGCATTGCTTGTTTAGTGCTAAATACAGCATATTAGAGGGAAAATAACATGAATAAGGTTTTGACAAATACAGAGAGAACAATGTGCAGACCCTTTTGTCTCAGGATCTCAAAGCACTTCCACCAGGTTCCCACTGCTGGTGCTGACATCCCTACTTTACACAGAGAGGTGAGGCAGATGGAGTTTAGCTTTCTGCCAGATTGTCATGATGGGAGGCATGGACACACCCAGACAAAGCATTCACAATCTTCCCATCCTGCCACCACGCAGCACTATTTTAACTGCGGTTTGAGATTTCCAGCTGATACAAATCCACTGACTTCTGGATGACCACCTGAGGTCGCAAAGCATCTTCCCTAAACTTAAGAATGGCAGGGACTCTAACGGATTGAGAAGTAACTCACTGGGAGGAAAAATGGGTCTGAAATAACCTGACAGAAGACTCGAGGTGGCTGCCAGGAGCTTGGCAGGCCCCAGAACTGCGCAACATTCCAGACCCATATATCTGCATCTTGAGTTTTTTGGCTAAAAAAGAGTGGTTAGAAGACTAGAAAGCCACTGTTGATGACCACGGGAAGCCAGGGAATGAGCAATGTTTCAGCTAGCACTGTTCTGTCTGCCCTCTGTTTTGTAGTAGAGGACATTTATTTTATAAATAAATAAATAACTAGATAAATAAAATTTGCCGTGTGGGTGTATTTATAACCTAGTTAAGTAACATTTCCACCCCAAATCTAATTCTAAAATTACAAGTGCACTTCCAGCTGAAAGGAATGACAATGCAGTTACCTTTGCAGCAGCATCTGCTCCAAATCCTTGTTCGCGTGTTTGCTCTCCCCTATGAACTAGACAATACTGCTCTGGTGTGAATGGAGGCTTGGGAAAGGAGATAACGCCCCAAACCATCATTTCTCGGGCACACCAAAGACCTGGTACAGATACGAAAAACAAACTATTGAAACTCTCTGACAGCGGTCAAAAGGGGAATTTATTCCTTAAGTCTTATTTGCAAGTTTATGAAATATGTTGGACTATAAATCACCCATTGCACACTAACAACACTTTAAAAAAAGACTCACGGGGTCACTCACGGCCAGCCACAGCTTCCTGCTCTTAAGGACTTTTCAGATGACTCCAAGGCACAAGCCTTGTCACCAGATGGCTTAATACTATTCTGAAAAAAACACCAAATCAATATATTGGGTTTCTCAAGACTTTGCAGTATCCGACATGTGCCTTGTGCAATGATGCTTAGCTCCAGGCTATTCCTGGAAGAAGACATCACTTGCTCACACTGGGTACCGCCTTTCTACATGGTTTCAAACACAGGTTTCATTAGGCCTCAAGGAGTGGGGCACATCGAGCACCTTCATTACTCCACTTCTCAAGGTCCTGCTGCAAACACTCAGCCCATCCATGTTCCTGCATGCAGCATGACCATTGGCCATCCAAGCACCCAGCTTTCAGGTCCAGCATCCAGCATTCAGGTCCACTCTATGAGAGGACGTGATCCATGTCCTCAAATGAGGGCGGATCACAGGCCCATTTTTATCCCTGGAAGTTTGGCTTCTGATGTCTTACCTTATAAGCATGCACACTACGTCTTCGGACTAGTCATCTGAAGACATCTTCAATACGTTTCAATCACTAGATTGCCCACAGAGCTGTTGCTTTCCTACCTATTTTAGCTGCTGGAGTAATCTGACAACGTATTTTATCTCAGACCTCCTTGAACCTATTAAGATTTTACCGCATGCTG
This sequence comes from Jacana jacana, assembly GCA_013400555.1. Classification (NCBI taxonomy): domain Eukaryota; kingdom Metazoa; phylum Chordata; class Aves; order Charadriiformes; family Jacanidae; genus Jacana; species Jacana jacana. Next base: position 127,892 of record VZTM01035086.1, on the reverse strand, counting down.
CATTCAATACAAACCAGCCACAAAACATGGGTTTCCCTTAGATACTAATGTCAGCCCTTCCTACCCAAGGGATCACTCCTGCCAACGCGGTAGAAGACATTTTCCTGTCAAATTTTTGGGTATGGAGACATCAATACTATACTTCAAGGCAGGCCCTGAAGTTTCTGAGCTGCCCAAGTGGGAACAGCTGCTCATTAAGAGATTTTTTTTTTTCCCCCAGGACAAAAAACTTTTTTGAGCTGAGGATTACATTTAGTTTTCATTTTTGGGACCTCTCTGCTGAGTAAGTTGGAAGCTTTACAGGCACAGCTAGTAGCAGGGAAACTCAACATGGGACACAACAGATTGAACATTTCAGCACTTTTATTTCTTTCTCCTTTCCCTCCATTCCTCACCCCAACACACTTCTTGCCACCTTCTCGTAAGTGATGGAGTGGTAGAAGAGGAGGGGGTCCCTCTTAAAACTCAGATTCTAATAAAACCCTCCTGAAAACAAAACACCTCAGCAGAATGGCTCAGTTTCAGCAAAACAGCATCGTTAATTATTTAGAGCAAAAGTGCCAAAAATATTCCAATTAGATTCAGTCCCGTTATCCCCTTGCAGCTGCTTTTGCTAAGGAACTTCCAGAGCTCTTTCCTCTGTATACCTGAGATCTTAAAATTTTTCTAAAGCAAAATTAATAACAAAGAGCACCTGAATGCCTGTCTGAAAACTGTAGCTCTGGACCACTTACAAAGATGTGGCACTTTGTGCCCCATGGCCTAATGCTTCCCCTCAGTTGCAGGTATACTCTGAACATAAGAAACTTAATGCATGAGTTTGTGTTTTCTGTCATTCTTTCTCATCTTCTTAAAGATGCTGCTGTTATATGTGCTGGGTTTGGATATCAAGTCAACATTAAAAAAAATAAAAAAGTAAGATTACAGCTAATTTAGTTTAAGTTTTCATCATCCACTCTGATGGATGGGATCAGGTCTCCCAAGTCTGACTTGCAGTACAGGATGAGGTGCTTCCTGAACCTATTCCTGCATCCATAAAGGCTGTATTATAATCATGGCTACATTAATAATCTGAGCCTACTGCTACCTATTGACAACTAAATCCAATACTACTGAAGAAAGTATCTATAAACTATGGGATATGCTATAATCATCTTTGTATTTTTCTGAATGATGATTCAATTGTCTCCATCCTAGAGATACACAAGCTTTGCTCAGGTCAATCAATCTGTTATTAAACGTAACACTGCTATTTAGAGTTCCAATTAGCAATGAAGATTAGGTGAACACCAGTTTAACTTTTTATTTACATATAATTAATTTTCATGATAAAAAGATAGTCTGTATGAATGCCTCTTTTAGATTGCCTTGCATGGCACTACATCTTGCTTTTCAGTCATCTAATACAAGTTTACTGAGTGCTCATGCAACTATTTGCTTATTCTGAATGCAACAAGAATTAAGATTATTCCTAACCATTCGCATTAAAAGTCCATTTGAAGATGTCTCCTACCAAGCCTCTAGACCTGAAGCAGGTCAACTAAGGTACAAGTCTTGAGTTAGATGGCACCAGTTTTTCGATGGCTTTGCTCAGTAATGTTCTGGGCTATCATCTCAATTCTCAAAAACCAAAAATTCCACTTAACATGGACAACAAGATTTCAGACTCTGCAAAATCATAACTATGCCATGGGTTTTATACTGAGAAGCTACAAACCCAAAAGCAGGCTAAACAAGAATAATTTCTGCTGTTTATTAACAGTATAAGTGATTTGGGCAAGGTCTGTGTTTTGAATTACACCTGCATGCACTGGACCTTGTAGAACTGCCCCCTCAACTTCAGCAGGATTTCTCTGCAGTGCCACACACACTAAACCACCACCACCAGTGGTAAGAGTCTGGTAACATGACCCATGGCACATCCTACTGCTACTGCTGCAGTCTAGAAAATGCTATCCATCCTCAAAAATCTTTAACTGCAATATGACACTGCCAGGTATTTCAACAGTAGCTAACTTATTGAAAAGCACAGCTAACATCGTTGTTCTCTAAAGCTCTTCCCTTCAGGCATCATCTATTTATACACACTTAGGCATTGACTTTAAAAAGTAAACTACAAGCTTCTGCTTGCCAGGGTAAAGGGAGAAAGATGCATGGAGAGCACGATCTAATTTGAAATCCTCTGTTTTTCCTGTCTTTGCAAAGGAAACTGGCGGAGAAAGACAGACACTCCTCTCCACTCAACTCTCCCAGCCTCATCAGCACATCCATCCTGCCTGTGTTTCCACATCCCACAGCTGGGGTACCTCAGCTCCAGCCCCGCAGAGTGCTCAGCCAGGATGGCTCTGTTCCCTACACCAGCCTGTGAGTAGTACCCTCCTGAGGCCAAGCACCATCACTCTTGAGTAGGTCTCTCTTATTTGGTCCTGGGCTATCAATAGACTCTTGCGAGAAAATGCCTTTCTGACCTGCTCCAGTTGGGGCAATGCCTTTGGGACCAGTTCTTTGGCTACACACTACAGCAGCTCCCCTTTGTACCTCAGCCCCGCCACATGTGCCAGAAAAGCTGTCCCCACAGACTCTTTAATAAGAACAAGCGATGACTCACCAAATTAAAGCACCCTTAGTCCTAGTGGCTACGAATTTAGCACAGTATTGCAAAGTTTGCTGCTAAGCTTCAGCCTGCCCTTCATTTCCACCCAGCCTTGCAGAGAGACATCCCAACCTGGCGGATGAAGGATGCTTCACCTGGTGTCATGCTCAAAGGTGAATGGTGGGGAGGGCAAGGGAAGGAGGCTCCGCACAACCCCCGTAACTTGGCACAGAGGCTGGCCAGGCCCCCAGGGGAAAGAAACAAAAAAATTCCCACCCCTTCCTCCTCCAGCCATGTCCCCAGGGATGGTTACAGCCACGAAAATCGCTGTTCTGCCCCCACAGCCTCAGCCCTAGAAGCATTGTGGGGACAACCGCCCTCAAAGCCCCCACTGCCAGTGAAGGACACAAAGACAGAGGTACTACCCTCTGTCAGGATCTCCTTCCCCCGTGTCCCTGGGTCTCTGCCACAGCTCTCAGCTGTTCTCCTTCAGGCAAACATTTCCATTTCCTCATCACTCCCAAATCTCCTCTGCGGTCACTTCCCCAGCAAATTTGATTAGAGCTACACATTTTCTCACATCCTCTAAATAAAGAGCGGGTTATTCACATCCACAGTTGCTCTCCTATACATTTTTTTATCCAACTATTTACACTGGCAAGCAGTCTCCCTTGTAACCATTACAAACTAACCATTGGCAAGACCAAACCAGCGTGCTGTCCTTCCTGCAAACGCCCAGAGCCCGCCAGTCCTGCTGCAATAACCGGCTTTTTGCACATACTCCTTCAAGCTGACATTTCTCCTAGGCGGTTTCATTACCCCAGCCCTCAGCTGGCCGAGTCCAACCCCTCCCTGGGGAGAACTCTGCCTTCTTGATTACCTTGTTCCTTTGACCCGTGGTAGGTCTGGTCGTATTTGTGTGCAGCCTCCCCAGGGTCATGTAACACTAAGGGGGGGAGCAGGGGGAACATTATGAGAGGTGCAAGCTCTATATGCTATTAAGTCCCCTGTTAGCTCTAGATAGCTGATGGGCAGCTCAGTGCGGGCAGCATTGCTGCAGGGGAGGTTTCAGGCAGGAGCAGGTGCCTCGAGGGGCCAAGAGGCATGTGTGCACCTCGCTAATGGTCTTCAGGCAGGACATTCCAGCACCTCTGAGGTGACCCATTAACAACCTGCAGAATGCGGTAATGAATATAGGGCAAATTAGCCTGCCCTGCTGGGCGTGTGCTTTTGAGCTCGCTCCTCGAAGAGAGACCTCAGAAATTAGACCTTCGCGGTGTTAAAAGTATTGGCAACGGTACATAAATGTGTTTTTATACATTTATAGACATTTCCTTCACCGCTACCGCCAACTGTGCCTGTTGCTGAATTTCCTGAACTACACTAGGGAAAGCAGCACCGATATGCCTGTTTAAAGCCTATGAGGAACTAAATGCCTGGTGGGTTTTAAACAACACCCATTCTATGCTATTAACTCAATTACTGGGTGCTTTTCCCAGAGACCAATTCTGCCAGTCTTGCTTTTTGCTTCAGCAAGTGCTCCAATCAGTTAAGAAATCAAGAGAGTCAACTCTGGAATGAAGGGATTACTTAAGCAAATGTAAAAATGGAAAAGAATCTGATTATCAACCAGAAAAAGGATCTGAATTTCTCCCTTAATCGCTCTTTTGATACTATGATGATAAGAAGCTTATTTGTACCTTGGAAGGCTGAATTTTTCTCATCCCTTTTGAGAAGCAAAGCAAAAGCAGTGAAACAAAGAGTATCAAAACCAGGTATGAAATGTCACCATGAACACACGGCACAGTTATGCACAGATAAGCAAAAAGAAGATACCAGGGATCACAGGTGTGTTTGGCGGGGAGGGGACTGTTTTCACACTGCAGAGAAAAGCAATTAGAACTATTTAATATCACAATCACTTTCAAAGGGCTGGTTTGTTCGGGGGTGGGTTTTTGTTGGTTTGTTTTTTTTTTAACAGTGGCAGGGCTGAGACAAATTTTGCTAACATTTAAAACAACTTTTTGTGATGCTCATAACACTTTCCCACTGGAAACAGAGGGAGGGCAGGTTGCTCTCTGTTGGCACATACCCAGTGGGTTCCTACCAATGCACACAGGACCCGCAATGCATCTCTTTCTCACCCAGAGAAGAGGTGAGAGATTTTTTTTTCCCCTAGATAATCCGAGATTTCTTGGGGAAGTCCATGTATTATTCACTAAAAATTTCTAGCAACAGTTAAATTATTGCTAAAGGTCAACATTTAATATTCCCCACGAGAATGGATGTGTTTTGTTGCCCTTCAGAACAAGTGTATGTGGTAACATCTCTCTAAGCGCAGGTCACCCCCGCAAAGAGGAAGGGTGAGCCAGCTGGGGCAGGGACCAATGCTGACTGGTTTCCAACATCAGCTTTCATTTTACTGTTTGAACTCAGTCCTCAGCGCCTGCAGTCATAAAGAAAGTCCTCAACACGGCACAGCCATAGAGAGACTTGATGGAGCACTCAGAGTTTAGTTTTGTTCAGAGGGGAAGGGGGACACCTCTCAAATGTCAAAGAAAGGTTGGGGAACACCAGCTTTCAGCCTGAATTACTAGATGGAGTGAGTCATCCCCCCACTTTCACAGCCGTCATCACAGCCAGATCACAGGTCAGCAGTGCTACGGATTTCACGCACAATGACGCAAAACGCCTTACAGCTGGACTTTCCTGGAGGACAGTCTGCTCCTGCTATATGCTCTTTAAGGGGCCAGCAGCTATGGCTACAGGAGAAATGACCAGGCAGCTCTGCACAGACCTCCTTCTACCTCTTTCTTCATTCCACGTGCTGCCAAACTGAAGACTTTTTCAGCCACGTGGTGGTTCTTAGGATCTCTTCTCCTTTTCTTATTTTGTGGCGATGACGGAGATTTACCAACCTTGCCCTAAGCTCCTCTTCCAAAGAAGCAGCAGAAGAAATACCTGTATCTCCCAAGGGAAGGAATTAAGCTAGTATCTTACTGCAAGCATCCTTCAAGGTGATGCTGACAATAGTGTCTGTCGTTAATGCGGCTGCAATAGCTTATATATATCAGCGCGGGTATCCAGCTGGAAACATTCAGAAGCATCGATCCCAAACTCCCCAACACTGGCACTAAAATTTATGGCCAGACTACCTCCCGGTCATCAACGTGCACATGTTGGCTGCCTGAGCTATGAATATTTGCTGTCACCCCCTGTCAATTACTCTTACTCCTGCAAAAGTAGTTCATTTAAGTCAGGGGGATCTATGCAGCAAATTTTCAGTATCTATTCCACCCTGTTGATAATGTCTATAAATTACTTGGAGAAACCAGCTGTAAAATTGCTAAATTGCTGATGACATGAAACTGAAGGGAGTAGTAAATACAAAGCAACCACAAGAGAGATCCAGAGGGATTTGGATCACTTATGTAACTAGGCCAGCACACTGAAAATTAAATTTACTATGGAGCAGACATAAACTATTGCTCAGTTATTGGAAAACTGCAGAAGCAAAAAAAAAAAACCAAACCTCACTTCCAAACTGAAGCACAAGAGAACAGGACCATGAAATAGCAGCAGACACCTATCAAAATATCTCTCTTGAATGAATAAAACTAATCCAGCGGAGCCACCGCTGTGCTGGGATCTGCAGGAGCTGGAAGGGCACAGCCCTGGCAGGGGGCTGAGCAATCTGCTGATCTCCCTTTGCTCAGAGACTATAGGGCAGTATGAGAGTAGGCTGCAAACAGAAAACATCCTTTCTTAGTAGGCAGACTTGCTGTTTGATTGTGAGCCCTGCCAAGGGCAAAGTGAGCTGCTCAGAGATGAGACCAGAAGCTCCCAGACCCACTGGCCATGCCTGCAGCAGATGGAAGGGGAACCCCAGGCACCTGAGCCCAATGAAAGCTCTGAAGTGAAAATGCACCTAGGCAAGGAAATGCACAAAGGGGTTGTGGATATAAGTAACAGCTTCCCACACTACCTAAGTAAGGGCTAATTTGTCTCAAAAAGGCATGCAAAGTCACCTGTGTGTTACTTCACACACCTGTTAAACCCATGAAAGCACAGAGGCTGCAGTTCAGGGAGGATGGGAACAAAATGCAGCAGCCTGGTAATCCCATTAGGAGCAGTTCCATCAAGACTGTGACGCCATCTAGGAAATGCTGTGACACTGACACTGGGAACCAAGGGCACTCACCTGCCCCAGGGACCACAAGCTCAGCAGTGAGGGCTGCCCCAGTGGGGATGGCTACTGTACAGCTGAGGGGAGGAAAGAGGGACGCTGATGTGGGGGAGAAACCAGCAGCCAAATCTGGTCTTTTTCCAGTGTGACACGTTTGCAAGTCTTTGCACTTCACCTGCTTTGTGCAGATCCTCCTGAGGATAGGGAGGAGTAATGTCTGCCACTAGGCAGCTTTGCTGCCCGACCCCAAATCCCCACTCTCAAAATATCTCACCTGGGCCATGCAATGTATTTCTCCTTAATCTCGGTCTTGGAAATAATTTGGTTGAAATTCCCTCCAAATCTCCAAAGCTAAGCTAAGCTAAAACAAAATAAAATTTTTCAGCATCAGTTTTGCTGACCTTCTTGGGAAATTTCAACACAGGGATTAACAATTTGGCAACAGGACAAACAGCCGAAGTGCAAGAAGTCAGTCAAAGGACTTGATTTGCAGAGATTGTTACCTGCCTTGAACGTTACACAGAAGTTTTAAAACTACAGAAGCAGAGACAGGACCCCCAACACATAGGAACTGTCTAGAGAGAAGTACACGCTGTGCTTTCATGTAACAGGTTACTGGACTGATGTTCCTGCCTCCAGCAGTGAGCAAGACCTGAGGCTACAGCAAAAGTGAAAGGCTTCAGTGCTGCCAGGTCCTGAGCAACCCTGTAAGGTGCTGGGTGCCCCCACCTCTCCCAGCCTTCACAGGGTGCCCCCAAAGATGCTTAACACTTCCTCGGTCACTTGCAGGACCCAAGGCACCCAGGCGACTGTGCAATGCGGCAAAACATCTCTCCCCATCTCCAGAGAAGCAGCCATATCCTGAAGCATGAAATTTGTTTAGCTCTATTTTCTTATGCATAACAGCATATCTGACATACAATTATATAATCCCTAAAAAAAAAATCATAAAAAGAAATCATTTTGATACTTCACTCAATGACATCGAACAAGCACGAGGAGAGAGGAAATTTAAAGAAAAGATTAGTTTTAAGTGGAAAACAGAATGGCCTCAAAAAGTAAAACTATTATGATAAAGAACAATATTGAAAAGGTAATTAAAAATGCTATTAGACATAATTTCAGGAGAATAGAAAATGAAAAAATAATCACCGTTGATAAGCCAAATCTCCTACTCTTAGATGTTCTTTCACACATGAAATTTTATTGTCTAAAAAACTGTACCACAGTTTGCAATACAGAACAGAAAAAGCTCGTTTTTTTTTTCATTTTCCATTTTCTTTTCAGAAATGTAATATGCTTAGCTGAACGCATGAGTCTCTCCATCCAAACCATAATGTCTGAGACATTCTTTACCCAAGCTATTCCCCTCCACTGCAGCCTGCTCTCCCAGTGCAGACATGCTCATACCTTCTGGGACCCCTCTGGTCCCTTTTGAACCCATGGCCACCCTCAGCTCCATCTGAGGGAGGGAATCAGGCTTCCAAAATGCCAAGTTTCTCCGAAATGAATGAAAATTGACAATGAGATGCAGGGTCAGAAGGAGCCAGGGGGCACGCTGCTTCTTGCCTGCCGACAGCACAGAGGACAGGAGGGGGCTGGAAGGTGCCTGGGGACAAAGGGACAAACTGGGGACATGGGGTTTGTTGAAGGATTTGGGATTTCCGAGCTTGGGTGACACAGGCATATACAAATCCATTGAGAAAGCGGCTTTCAACAGCTAATCACAAATTGCTCACTTTCCATCTGAGGCTCTGCTGTTTTTTCTCCTTCTGCCTGATTTTAGCTCCTAATTCCACCACGCACCAAGGCTTCTGCTCCAGGACCCCGCTGAATCATGGTGCTAAATTAGGAAGTCTCCCAAAACACGTTTCGCCTTGCAGTGGCTGTTGCAGGGTTTCTACCAGCTGCACCCAGTGGAGGTAAACAACCCAGCAACCAAATAAAGCGATGGGGTGTTGTTTTTTTTTCCTTCCCCCCTCCCTCCTGACTGATTTTGAAACAGACATCAGTTCATGAATAAAGAAAGGGTTGTTTTTGGTTTTGTTTCTAAGATAATGAAGTTTTGCGTATTTTTAGTTCCAAGGAAAATAGAGACAGATAAAAAGGAACAAAAGCAGCGTGGATGATAAAATTTCCATTTTCCATCGCCTCTAGGCTGCTGCTGCACCTTCCCACATCTTCACATAGGGAATGCCTGGATCTTCCTTGGTGTCCACGTACCTGAGTTTAAGTCATACTGAAGTCAGTCAAATAAACTCACATGCTTAAATGCTAGATTTGAGCAATCAGACCCTGAAGGACCTTAACTCAGCCCAGGGTCTCCTTTTGAAGGTAAAAACCAAAACATATCAAAATCAAAGGATGACCATAGAACCACGAGATCTGCCACAGCAGCTGATGGGGATTTAAAGGCTCTGCAGAGGAGAAATAAAAGGATGGTAGGCAAGGGTTAACATCTGTAGAAGGGCTTGAAATGTGGCAATCAGAATAACCGCATTTGGATGAGAAATGCTGAAGATTACGGGCTTCATCTTCTAGATCAGTGTTTGCATTGCGTGCAACACAGGTAATTTAATCTTGGTACTTTGCAGCTTACACTGAAATCAAAGAGAAAGGCAAGATAGATAGTAATTACCACAGGTAAGTCGGGGTGTAGCTGTGAATGTACTGGGTCAATACTGATAAACACGCCAATCTATATGGTTTCTGACACAAGGCGCTCTACTCTCCTATTTGCTGATTTACTACCATCTCTTACTCATTCCTTCTCTCCCCAGAAGGAGCAGCATGCAGAAGGACACCATTGTCTGAGCAGGGCTGGTTTGTTCACACATACACAGCTACGCACCCATGCCAGGGCACCTGAAGACATGCTCCCAATACTCAAAAACGCTCCAAATTGACCCCACAGCATTGGACAAGCTCAACACTCTTCCACAAGCAAACTTGACTATCAGGGTGCCAAAGTGAAAAGGCTACTCTGACAAGCAAATATGCATTTAGGATTTTAGCTGTCAACTTTTCAAGTTGGACATCTATCCCAAAGCTGTCCTTACCAAAGGTCTGATGTTGTCAGAGCTGAGTGCATCCAGCTTCAACTGAAGTCAACGCCTACCTTGTTGGCAGCTTTACTTAAGCAGCATTAAAGGTGCCTGTGTTTCCCCTAAGAGGGGAAAAGAGCCTCGTGGGAAGAGCTAGTAGCCAGCTTTCTGAGAGAGAAACGTGCAGTTCTGTAAGTAAATGGCACTTCCAAAAAAAATAAGCCCCAAAAATCTGCTTGTGTTTGCTCAGAGTACAGCTCCTGCTTCTGGACCTAAGCCCATAAAGACCTCTTTAACTTTGTCAGATGATGGCATGTCTGTGGGAGAAGATGTTCACAGAAAAAAAAAGAAATGCTCAAAAAGTATAAGTGGAACCATTAATTTCTTTCCATCACTTGCATTTTCCTCACCACCAACCAAGTCAATGTCTCAGTTACTATTTACACCCACAGCATCCAAGGATTTATTACAGACACATCAGAAATAACTTTCAACTCCTTGCAAACAACTCTCATTCTCCACAGACTACCACCAGGTCAGCCCAACTTGAGAGTCTTTAAAGACAAAGCTCCCAAGTTGGAACTAACACTCTTAGATGCCAGGGGAAATACCTCCTTCAATGCTCTAGGTTCCTTGTATCATTGAAAAACTCACTTTGAAATTACCTAAACTTGCTTTGGAGGAAGATCACTTGAGCCATGACCCAAGAACGCAGTTACTGAGCTCCTGCTGCCACCACTGGGATTCCAGCACGCACCTCAAACCCAGCATATGCCCAGGAGCTTCCTTGATGTTGGGACCTGGACTTAAATAACTTCTCAGCAGGGCATGATCACTCTGTGAAGAGGCAGTCCCTGCCACCCAAAGCCTGCAGCATCTAAAGGAGAGGCCCCATGGCCCTTTCCAAACTGATCTTCATCTTTTTCCAATTAATTTCACCTATTTTTTCCCCTGCTGCTGCATTCATCACTATTTATGTCCCAACTGACTGCAAATAATTGACCCCTGCCTGCTCTGAAACTATTCTTTATGTATTTATAGATATTTTGTCTCTCCTCAGTCGTCTATCTCCTCGCATGGAGCTCATTCTGCAGTCTTTTCTGTTACAAGCCTTCTGCTTCCAAATCTCTTTTTCTTTTTCTTTCTTTGCTGATCCCATCTGACTATTTTCTAGTATATCCATTTAGATTAACAATGGCACCAAAAAGTGAAAACAGCACAGGAAGCAGTAATGGCAGCAGAGTGTAATAAATTATTCTGCTTTGCATCCCAGTGTGCCCGCTACTCACTAGCAACCAGCGCCTTCGGATGCCAGCTCCAAGGGAACTAGGAGAGGTTTGGCTTTCAAAAAGCACAATATATCACCTCTTGAAGTACATGAATATTTTTAATTTTTTTTTTTTTCCACAAGCAGTACCCTTACCAAGGATCACTTCTGAAATAAAAACAAAACAAAAAAACCCAGCTGATTATTTTAAGTGGACTTTCCACAGCCAGACTTGGGAGCTTCACACCTCAGTCCTCTCTGAGGACTACTGCAGGAATTCTCAGATAACCCACCCCGAGATCCTTACTCTTCTCTGGGTCACTAACTCTGTACTTAACATGCACTTTCCATGCTGTGTCTTTGCTCACTCTTTTTTATCGACTTTGAGCCATTTGTAGAATCACTCTATTTTACTTTAAACAACATCAACAAGCACCTTTTTAATTTATAAAACACATTTCATAGCACACAGGATCCTTTTAAGATTGCCCACGTAACCCAGAGATAACTCACGATTTTGCATGCACTTAATGCCCAACTCTATTCAATTAAGTGTTTCTCCAGTTTGAAGTCCAAGTACTTCCTTACCCTCACTGGACTTGGTGGGGAACATGTCAGCAAGCCAATACACAGTCCAATGAGCAAGCTGGGGGGGTGAAATCCATCCCTTTTCTCTTTGTAGCACAACAGAGTCCTGACCTATAAATAGCACATCTAACTGCCAGGAAAATTAAACCCAAACTAAGGCGAATTTCGGCTTCCCACTAAAGTAAATCTCTTGGAGAGGAAATTAAATATTCCGATCTCCATCACCTTCTTTCACCAAATCATACTGCATACTGCAGGCGTAATGTGCCGCACAAGCCCAGCGAGTCTCATGCTCCTGGGAAGCTCCGAGCAGGCTGTATGTCCACACCTCTGAATGGTCCACACTTGAGTTGACATCCAGTGTCCACAGGCATGCAGGACATACAACATCTGTGCACTGTACATCAGATGTATCCACTGTAACTTCTCTGCATGTGCCACAGTGATGGCCTCAGCATGCACAAGAGACATTTCCAACCATCAGGATGTGTCTAGGAGTGCCAGGAACAAGGACAAATTGACGGTTCTTAAATCCAGCAAAAAGGAACACAACCTGGAAAATCTGAATTTAAAGTGACCCCTTACTAGCACAGTCCCAGTGGGACAGGAAACAAAAAGAAAAGACAGAAAGGCCAAAAATAGTACCTACTCCTTATAGCCATGAGGCAAAAGAAACATGTCTACTACTAAGAAGAACCACCACATCTCCAAAATTGCAACACAGAATCATAGAATTGTCTAAGTTAGAAGGGATCTTTAAGATCTCCTAGTCCAACCATCAATCTAGCTGATAAACCATCACTAAACCATCCCACTAAGCACCAAATACGGACTACAGATAATACATACTTTCAAAACAGAAAGCATCATGCTAAGGAACATGTTCTCTTGGAGTAAATCAACAGATTCTGTAGACACCTACCACACAGGTCTACTACTTCAGTGGGATTCTGGAGGACCTCAGCACTACACAAAACCTTGAACCACAAGTATGAGAGAGCACCTCCATGTGCCAACAGGAGGTAGAACGTCTTTGTTCAAATAAGACCCTACCAATGGCTACTGCACACAGTCTCAGCCAAAAAGTCGCATTCATACACCTCCCCAAACCAATGCCACTGTAATCCACCTTCAATCAATAAATGCCAAAGAAGTGGTGCTTTTCCTGGCTAATCCCACCTGGCTGCTAGCCAAGCTCAAAAGCTCCAGCAGTTGGGGCCACTGGCATTGCAAGGCTGTTATGATATTATGCTCAGATGCAAGATGGAGATCAGCATGGAATGAGCCAGATACTGCAGGCAATGCCAACACCACCTCAGTGCAGCCCTGCAACTGACAAAGTGCCAAAAAGTTTGGGCTGACTATTCAAGACACCTGAAGGAACTGCAGTCCAGAGAGGGTTATTAGGGTATTTTTTCCAAATTGCTGTTCACTGATTCTCCCCCATCAAGTGAACACTGTGAATAAACTACAATTGTCTACAGAACTTTTATTGTCTGAAATGCCTTTCCCCCACAACTTAGTTCGTATATTTTTAGCGATAATGACAGGTAGAAAATGCGCAGCTCCTTCGACAGGCTTGTCTCCATCATTTTTACCACCAACAGTCTTGTTTGTTTTAAAAAAGGACAAGCCCCAGGTAAAAGCACTTAATTATAGTGCTGTATGGTATCCTGGCGCCTTGTACGGTTCCTGTATTTGCAGACTAAAAACATCGGTTTGTGTAGCAGGTTGTTTGTCTTCAGATAATAGATGTATTTCACGTCTTTGATTACCAACTACTGCTGCTTCTTACTTAATAAGGATTCAGGAGAAAAAAGGAATCTGTGACAAATGCATCCATATACAGCAGGAACATCAAGCTGTGTTTTGATACATCACATAAGAGTTTAGAAGATACACGAACCCTTCCATCAACTGTCTCCCCAAGCATGAATATATTGATAGTATATGAGGGGGTACTGAGGACCCGTGTCTCTGGGTAACATGGTCGAAGAAAGCTTCTTCACAGGTCTGGTCCTGAGCCCACTCAAGCCAGCCAGGTCTCCACAGCCTCTCCAGGCAGAGACCAACCTAAAATCCACTCAGCAGTCACAGCACAAGAGCCCTGCCACATCCCTTCACAGATCTTCTCCATGACCTGGAGGACTTGTCTGAATAAACTAGACGATACTCCTGTACATCTTTGATGAGTTAAAACATGAGCTTTGCCTGGGGATTAGAGGCAACTGTAGCCACAGCATCAGGATGCTGAGGCTATTTAAATAACAGAATATTTGAACTTTTATTTATAGCAAAATGTGAATCTCATGTTTCATACATTCTCCAACACCTCTCCCAACGTGGTATACTCGCCTAGCCAAAGCTCCTTTGACATGCGTAACCAGTACATGGGGTCAGATCAGCCGACCACAAAGGTTTAAACTTCATCTGCCAGCCGCCCTCCTCCCCCTGTAATGTGCGACTGGCTGAAAAAGCCCAATGTATATATTTTCAAACCATAATTCTTTTTATTTGCTGTCAGGTTTCTGAGTCTCTGGAGCACACATGCTTCCTATTTTTGAGCTGCTTTGCGCAGCCACGGCATGTAAAAACTGACATATGTGAGGTGGGGGTGGATATTGAGGGAAGGAAGAAAATTAAGTGAACACAGCAATTCTTCTGAAATCCCACTGTAGTAGCTGGGGCTTTACAGGGAGTAAGGAAATGGTCCCTGAAACACTAGCAATAAAAATCACAGCAGCTGGCAACACTGTCGATATTTGAGATGCACAAAAGCATCCCAGACCTCAGTAAACTGGAGGTCTACAATCGTCACCACCACACATTGAAAAAGGAAGAAAATCCCTAGGTTATATACCAACAGCAGCACTCTTTCAGTGCTGCCTTCTTCTGCCAAAAAGGAAAGCAGGTTTAAAAACCAGACTTAAGACAGACTTTGTTGGTCACATTTTCAGCCACACTGATTCTGTCCCCAACAACATTCAAGCTGATCTGAACCAGAACAATGTCAAACCCTTCCATTTGTCTTGCTATTTCTTCTTACTCTGAATTTCCAAACTCTCCCTCGAGAAGCCAGAAATAACTGGTTAATCAAAAACACCCTGTGGTTTGGGATAAAAAAAATATGCTAAGAGCAATTTTTTTATGAATCTAGCATTTCTGCTTGCAATCCACAATAACCCCACTTCAAGTTACATGACGTTATCATCCTTTGGGTGGAAGAAGAACTTGTATTTTCCTGTTTACATTCAAGCTATCAGCTGCTATTCTAGAAATAAAAGAAGTATTTAAATCCTTCCTAACCAATTCTTTTAAAATACCACTATAATAAAGGTTACATCATTAAATAAACAGTTCCCATGGCCCCAGCTAACCAATGCTTTCCACTGAAAAAAAACCCTGCTTTTTTAATTTTGTTTTTGAAGGCAAGTATTTAACTATTAGCTTCTCTGTTTTTGAGAAAAGCTGTTTTGAGTAATCAGAGTAATAACACTGCAGCTCTAACTTAAATTTTCATGGGAGAATGATTTACATGCTTCCATTGTTGAAGACTGATGGAAGATATGAACCAAACCCTCTCTCAGAGCTGCTGAATATGCAGAACCTCACTAGAACCAGTCTACTTTATTATATATCAATTTAAGTTTATGCAAAACTTAATATGAATGTATCTTTGCCTTAAGGGCAATAAGCTGCTCTGCAAATACATACTTCATTCTGTTACTGAATGCCTCCCCTAATGAATAATTGCAATAATTAATTTTTATATAAAAGTATTCTGGAAAACTCTCGGGCCATTTTTAACCAGACAGTTTTGCCATTACATTTGCCACATACAAATGCTGCAAAAAGAAATACTGTTCAGATCTCCAAAATTGCTACTAAATGCTTTGCAAAGCATTGCAGTGGCTAACTCCCTGCCCACCCCTTTGGGCAATTTATTTCTGTAACCTCCACAACCTTTACACAAAAGAAAGTAAAGTATTCCTGCTTGAGGTAAACCAGGGAATTCTATACAGGACTCTCCTTACTTTGAGAGTCTCCATCCATTCCACATCCATGAAAATCTCATTATTTATGATTCTTCCTGAAGTACGGTTTTAGAGGNCCTGCTTGAGGTAAACCAGGGAATTCGATACAGGACTCTCCTTACTCCTTCCTCTCCTTACCTTAAAAACAATAAATAGACTATTCAAGATCAGCAATGTAGGATTTATACACAAAACTCACATTGATTTTATTAGATTACAACCCAAGGAAATTCCTGTCATGGGGAAGAACTCAACACAAGTGCTACTGGACAGGCAAATGTGCAATAGCTAATTTTTGGAAATGAACAGACCCTCCAGAAGCAGGGGCATGGAAAATTAAAGTATGGGAAATGCTTTCTTAAGGAAGAATAAAGAATTGACAAACAGACCTGAACAGCTGAAATCTAGCTGATCAAAATGTACAGTTTTAAATTCTTTTTCAGAATATGAACAAAACACCTCTCTAGCAGAAAACATAACAGAAATTATATTTTAAAAGGTATAGCAAAAGTAATCACGACAAATTAAAAAAAAAAAAAAAAGCTTAAAATTTCCTGTGTGTTACTAACTTTTAAGATACATCTTTTTCTGACAAATTCTCTAATTCTTTATCCTCATCAAGCCATGGTTTTCTTTCTACATCCTTGCCTGAGACAAGCCTCACAGAGCTAACATGTAAGTGGCAGCCAGGGTCCTTCCATGTGGATTTATATGGGTCACTCTTGACGTAAGTGAGCAAGATGACATTCAGTCCTTCACCATCATTCCTTCTTCCTTTTTCCCTGCCTTCCCGCAGCCATCTTCTATGCATTCCAAACTTCTCCTCTGATCTGTCCTCACCATATCATCACTTTGTGTAACTCCACCATCGCATCTTGAAAGTTGAGAACCAATGGGATAGACTCAGGCTATCGCTCAGATAACTCTTCTGCCTCTCAACAAAGCACGAGGGCAAAGAAAGAAATGAAGCCAAGCCCAGCAGATAGCCATGTGGAAGGATTAGCTTCAAGCACTGCCCACCTGCTCTGCATCGGTAAAGCACAACCTAACAGCAGCTCCACTTCAAAAGGTTGTTCTGGAGCTGAGAGTAACACCTTCAATGATAAAAAGCACTAAGCACTTGATAAAGGTCAACACTGCTGTGACAATGGTGAAATGAGCTATTTGCATGACCCTCCTCAAAAGCATCACGACCAACACAGAGCTGTATGACTTCTTGGGATTTTGCAGATGTGACAACTCGTTCAGACATCATGTGTTAAACTCCAGCACTGACACACGGGCATTGCCTTTCCCAGGCCTCCACAAATAAATGAGCTGAAATACCTGTCTGACTCTACAGCAGACGTACCTCTGAACCCACTCCTGGTGTCTGCAACCCAGCAGAACACCATCTGAGGCAGAGGAGGGACTCATGGCAGCAGAGCTCTGCTGAGCAACCTTGTATGAGGAACGCTATCCCATGGACTATAATTTAAGGTAAGTTTTGGCCAGAGGTGGCTCACGCTGTCTTCCTCTCCACACTCTCCACATGCACTGAGCAAATGCCACCTGCCACCCTGCAACACCACCACCACTCAAGGCATTACTCTTTAAAGCTCTTTCCAAATGCTCGCCTATTAATCCTGCCAGCACTTCTGAGAAGCAGACACCTCTGTTATCCCCAAATTACTGGCTGGGAAGCAAAGGGAGTTAGAAGCTTGAATATTCAAGGAGACTGTGAGACATTAAGGGCGGCATTCAGCTGCCCTAAATTCCCAGGTTCCTGTACATAGACACCTATGGCCCTGGAGGTTTCTGGAGGGCAGCTGGCAAGGAGTGAGCAAAGGATGGGGCAGCCACAGGCATCTCAGTGAAATTAAGCATCAACACAGTCCTCAATGTCCAATTCCCATCCTGCTTTTGGCATTCCCTTAGGCTGCTTTGAAAACCCCAATGCTGGAGACATCCCCACAGGGACACAAGGACCAAAATTATTAATAAGAAGCCCCCAGAGTCTTAGCCTTCTGGGCAAGACCATGCAGCCATCCCCTCTCCTCACCGTTTCACTGCAAAGAATAACACAATCCCAAGTCTCCATGGGACAGACACAATAACGCACCAAGATCAAACAACCAGGTGCGCAGACACCTGTATGAACTCATACCTGTAAATACAGGTTGCACATCTTCAGGATTTTAACCAAAGCAAAACTATGAAAGTTCTTCCCATGGCTTGAACAACTTACTTACACCAGCCAAAACAGGTGAATTACACATTTATTTGCTGAGCAGGAACACAGGTTCTTTTTCTTGTTCTTTCCGTTTAACACCCTCAACCAGAGAGCCCTTGAGCAACGTGACCTAAATTTGAAGTTAGTCTTGTCTCCAGCTAGGTGTTGGACTAGATGCTCTCCATCAGTCTGCTCCAACCCCAATTCTCTCTCTGTTGTGTCACAGGGACTTTTGGCATCAGTGACCTGCAAGGCTCAGAGTCTAACACTACAAACCATGCCCCTCTCTACAGCCTGCTCCTGCTTTCGAGCTCCTCTTCTGGTCTTGAGCTGCTAAACCCATGTTCCTCTTAGAGCTGCTACAGAGAGCTACTTCTTCAGGTGACTGAACCAAAGGAACCACACCTGAAGGCAATCCAGTAGTTCAGAGGGGTGTCTTAAATCACCATTAGGTGAAAAGCTAGTAAAATTATGTATTTTAGAGAACAAAAGCACAGGCGCCACTAACCCAGGGAGCTGGAGTAGCTTCAGACAATGCGGGCTTGCAAGCGGGCAGTAGATTGAAGAGCATACAGCTAGGGGGAAGGCAAAAGGAGCCAGCACAGACAAGTAGGGACAAGGAGACTAAAAGAGAGAGAAGAGAATGAAGGAAGCTGCAGAGAAGTGTGAGGAATTTGTTTGGTCACGAAACAGAATAAGCCAGATTCTCAACTGCTGCAGACTGGTCAGACTCGTCCCCATCTACGGAGCTGGCTGGCCATGCTGGGGATGGATGAAACACAACTGGTGGTGATGTGGCTCCGGGAAGAAAAGTTCTTCAAGCGACTGCTGCTTTGCCAGGATACACACCCCGATGCTGACAACACTGTCTGTGGAACATCCAGTACTATTTTTTTCCCCCCGTTCTTATTTGAAGCGCTTCTACAAGCACTTAAGCTCCTGTGCCCATGTGAGAAGCCCCACTGACAAACACGATACACAAGTGTTAGCAGCAAAAGAAAGAAAAAACCAAACAAGGTCTTCTCTGGTCTAACCTTTCCCCCGGGCTGGGCTCACCACTGCCAGCACATACAAACCTGGTGCACGTGAGGCTAAAAGACCTACTGCAACAAGTTTTCTCTAGTCCTGCACGAGTCCAGTCTTTCCAAGCAGTCCCCGTGCCTAGTGACACGCAGAGTACTTGTCTTCTCGTATCGCCCATAGCACGGCAGGCAGCCGCTCCTTAAAACACTGTACTTAAATACAGCTGATGTGGAACAATTACTATCCTGTAAACTGTTACGATGGAAGAACTACCAGTGCCGCTTAGCACAGTTCCAGAAATGATACAGCTCCTTCTGCCTTCATATACTAATTGCACTGAAATTGCATCCAATGAGTCCATGCATATTTAATCGGGTCTGGGGCTGCTGAACGCACTGCTATTGCATGGGGTGCTATCAGCCAGAACCATAAATTATTAACTTCACCAACAAAACTTCTGCTGAATAATTTTAGGTTGGTGATGTGCTGTTCGACTGAGGCAAAGCTTGCTTTGTGTACCCCTTTATCATTAATATTCTCCCTGGGTTTCCTATGGCACTGGAGCTCTGGGAAGGGTCACTGCTCAGTTCAGGACAAGGCCTCCAGGGAGGATGCGGTGCCTCAGACACTGTATTATAAGCCATCGGTGAATGCTTTCCTAAGCAAAGCACCTTCTCTTGGGTCATGTCTAATCTCATCACTAATTATATCTCTTTGTTAAGGCCAAAGAACATATCTGGTAGTCATCTTTATTAGGCAAAGATTAATAAATAGACATGATCCCGCTTTTCAGCCTTCCAAGCAACTCGCAAAGCACAGGTAAATGCTGAGAAAAGACAGAGGGAACAGATTTAGAAGCCAGCCCAGCCCCCCCATCCAGTAAATGACCTTACGCCTTCACAAGGCTTTGCCTTATTAAACAAAATGAGGCTGTGACAGCTCCCACAGAGGGGGTACTCTCCACCAAGCTCACAACCAGTGGCCCGTGGCAGGCGTGCAGCTGAGCACACCGTCTTCGTCCCTGATGCAGCCCATCCCTTCATTCCCCATCTGCTCCCACCATCACGTACATCCCCTTTGCTTCCACCCACTCTCACTGCCGTCCCACTGAACATCACCCAATTTCTGCAGGCAGGGCTGCCATCGCCTCCCATTTACGTTTTGCTCTGCGGGGAGCATAACAGATCTCTGCCAATGCTCACGTGAGCTACTGTAAAACATCTCTCTAAAATAAGATGTAACAAGAAGCAGCCCTGGGGAGGTAGGAGGGGGTGCTTCCCAGAATTCGCTGCACAAGTGATGGGGAGCAGAGTCATTGAGCTCTTATTTCCAAGTTTTCCCACACTTTGTGTTAGGGGACAGAGGGGTTAAAGTCACCAACACCCAGCCACGTTGAAGATTTATTCCAGGCTGCTAGCCTGCAACTACATGCATTTTGAAATTCTCAAAATAAATGTGCTGTAGAGGTACAAACTATCTCTTTCCAACATTAATTACTATTAATGCTAATTACTCGCTAACATGAAACACTCCCCAGTGGAAGATGCAAAACATGTATCTTTAGCTGTCGGCCCGTACAGCAGCTGGTGGAGCTGAGCACGGCAGGCATCTGCTTACCAGGGTTTTTTTCCTGACAGGGAGGCAGCCTTACAGCAAAAGTCTCACACCTAGCATGACAAATCAGTAGACCTTGGGGAGAAAAATGGAAAATTTGAACCAAGGAACAAAGCACAGAGTGTAAGCAGACCAGTAGTTGCTATTTATGGAGAAAAGCTGTATGTATCAGCCTATAGTAGCTGCACCTCCCTCTACACAGGCACTCTTTGCCAAAAAAGGCATTTGATGTTATCAGCACTGTTAAATATCATATGAAAGCCATGCCCACCCCATTGGTCAATGAATTGAACTCAATGGGATTCCCATGGAAATTGACACCCTGGACGGTAATCCCTCCCATACATCCCCACCACCAGGTTTACACTGCATTTGTGTCCAAATTCAAGGAAACCAATAAAAGAAACTCCCACCTCTGCATCCAAGCGATCCCACTGACCTTGGTGGAAATCCCATAAGGAAGCTCACTAACCCAACCCCAGCCCCTGGGGAAGTGCCAAGCAGGGGTCTCCTTCTACCCGAGCTACTAATAAACCAACCCACCCAGCCTGCAGATCACAGCAGAGGCTGAGTATTCAAGAAGAGTGTAAAACCACATTTCTGGTACCCAGTAGCCTACAGGTTGTTGCTCCCACTTCTCCTCCCTGTGTGGCACCATGAGCAGCATGTCAATCACCTGAGCACCATAACACAAGAGCGTGTACCCTGAAGTACCGCTGTACCAGACGTCACATTTCACAAGGTCATCACCACACACAGATTGGGTAATTTGAACCACATAGTGGTTCAAATGTGCCATATTCTGCACGGAGATAAAATACATTCACAAACTCTCAGCCAAAACAAAAATCAGCATTTTAGGAAGAGGACAGAGAAGAGGCTGAAGGCCAAAGGGCAGGCAGGGTCTGCTGAAGCAGGTGAGCAATCGGAAGGTGTTTAACTGGAAGCACAGAGAGGACAGACAGAGGTCTCACCGAGGAAGCCAAGAGCGGCCAACACAGCAGAAAATGCTACGCCAAGAGAAGACGGTAGCTGAAGATCCACACCATACAGGTTTGGCTTCTCATACTGAAACACAGCACACGTTGAAGTCACTACTGGATAGAAAAAGTGACTTGGGAGTGTTTGAGATGACCGCAAAGTCAAGAGAAGCGAGCTGAAACGACTGAAGTATTAACTGTTTAATTCTCAAATACAACTGTGCAATTGAAGCGACTTCCATCTGGGACATGTGGTGAGAAGCCACCCCAAGCCTGCTCATGTGGTTCATGAGGTCACCAGAAGCCCAAGCACAATTACATTCTTCTGTTGGAGCTACTTATTACTGTAACACACCACATCATCTTTTTTTTTTGGCTCAGAAGTACCAGTATTTTAAAAGGCCTACAACCATGCTGCTACTTTGACAGCTTTCAAGAACAAAAAAAAGAACAACCAAGAGAGAAGGATGATCACCCACCTAACAAGCTTGTCTCCATAACACAGGTTTACAACAGAGCCCAGTTTCTGCCCTCACATGTCTGTGCTCTTACACAGATTTCTTTGGAGTTCCGTGGTGTAAAAGCAGAGATGATTCACCTCACAGCGTTACTTTATATAGAGGCTGTCCTCTTTCCATTTTTGAAGAGAAGGGTCTGCTGCTTCAGTAGGTAAAGGCTAAGCCAGGTAAGTGCAAAGTCTTATGTCCTAAATTAAAGACATTGGACAGATAAGACACTAGGCTCATGGGGAGGCACCAAGAAAGACCCTTATGGTTGCACACAAAAGATGCAATGGGGATCCAACCAAAAGCCTTCGCAATAGGAAAGAGAAAGTAGTAGAAGGCAAGGATGAAGACTTGGTTCAAAGCATGACCACTGCCTTAAGGAGAAGGGTTAAATTCACATACATAACATGCTCATCCTGCAAAAAACTTATCCAGAATTTTTTATTATTTTTTATTACTATTATTATTTACTGTAAAAGCCAATTGATTTAATCTTCAGTGCAAACTTCATCATCTGGCCAAAAGGCAACTTACAAAGAGATTCCAAGGTTTGATTTGAGAGAGTATCAATGACAGCATGGGCTGAGCTTACTTAATTTAGGAGAACAGGAGCAAACCTAGCCTTAACAAGATGAAAAGGCTGAAACCCAAAACTCTAGATAGGAAAATGTGCTGCAACTGGAAGGGACAGGAAAAAAAAGTGGAGAAGTCATTTATGGTTACTTGGGATACGTGCAACTATTTCCCACTACTGCCAAAGGACTGTGAAACCACAGGACAGGGAAGCCAGCTGGAAAGGTGGGGCAAAACCATGCCCAGAAGAGCATACAAGTACATTGTACAAACTGCAGCAGAATGACACATCTCCTAAGCTGCTGCTTTGTTTTCCAATAGGTATTTACCTCTGCTAAACACAATACAGTGATATTTTGGTTCCTCAAATAAAGTAAGGTGGAGGATAGGGTAGAGATGGATTTCTTTATAATGGCTGAAAAAGAGGACAGAGGGAAGTTAGATTGGCAGTGACAACATAAAACGCTGCACAAACATACACAAATAGCTCCGTTTTTAAAAAAAAAATATATAAAAATTTATGTGCTTTGCTCATGGCCACGAAAAGCACTGCACTCAGCATATTTATGGTCTGTGTGTTAGTTTTCCACATTAAGATGACTGCCAGTGCCTTCCAGGGCTCTGAAAACTTAAAACTCTCACTGGAACCCAGCTTCTGCTGATTTATGTTTGCATCATCTAACCCCCGTGAACCTACAGTGCTATCAATGGCTAAACTGCTCTGAAATAGGATTGTATCATTTCTAGCACGAGCAATTTAAATAAGACATAGAATTTACTGTCACAATTTGATAAATGTAAACAAATGTATGTGTTTCTATACACATTGGTATGCATGCATGTGTATTTACTGTATCTTTAAGTAATAACATTAGGGATGCTTATGTCTACTTGCACCCGCATTTTCAGAACCTTTGCAATGCCCCTGGTCATCTCATACAAAAGCCAACTTGTGCCAAATACAAAAAGGAAAAAAAAAAATCAAATCACAACAGCCTCATCTTTCAGTACAAAAAAAAAAAAAGTGTTTGCAACCAGATTTCAAGCATATCGGCCTGTTGAATGCAAATCTGCATTAAATTGGTTTTTTTGGAAATAGAGGTATTATCTATCTCCTGCAACAGTTCTCAGTCTAATGGTTGCCCTTGGTTTGCCAATGGCCACAGCATGCTCCTTGGAGACAAGACCTCTGGGGTTCATCTGATTTATTGCCTGACTTCTGCCAAGCCGCATCCTCTCTGTGTGCCCGTCAAAAAAACCCACTTTGCTGGCCCAGAGGATTTGCCTGCAGAGCTGCAGTATGGCATTATCAGCTCTCCATACTTGAGTCTTTCTCCATCAACCTCCAACTGGCTTTCCCAATGGGGCATGGCTGCGCTTGCCTCCGAAGCCATCACTGCTCACATCAGGGTTGAGGGAGCAGTTGGTTGCCTACCTTCCACTGTTGCGCTATTTTGGTAACCTTGCTGGGACACTTATCTACCAAGAGGAGAGGGCACTATATATGGGAGCATCTACCACTGAATTTAAGTCTTCCAGCCCTTAAGAAGCAATCTGATCCCCAACCCATGGCATCAGCAGCCAGTAAATGCAACTCCTGTTACAACAGCTGACAGGCAAAAGCAGCAGTAACAGCACAACAGGCAACAGGATCCCCGGCAGGTGCTTTCCTCTGCCAGTTGTTGCACGAAGGGCAGGAATGTTTCCCCAGCTCTGTTCCACTGCTGGTAACACTTCCCATCACCCTCAAGAATGAAGCATGCAGCACGGCTTTGGATGTCAAGCTAAAATAGTTCACTTCAGATTGGAGTGTTAGGTCCTGTCCCTCCCTCTCCACATGGGTACCACCTTGAAGGATGGGGCCCAAGCGAGCTCCAAATGAGGACCACAAGAGCTTTTCCAGTGACAGCCCCAGCAGCTGTCCACAGAGCAGACCACAAACTCTGTCTGAAGAGGATGGAGAAGCAGGTGGACATTAGGTGGCCAGCCTTGACCATCCAGGACCAAGTACTAACTCAATAGACACAGACACCAAGCACTAACTCAATACATGTGCATGATACGCTTCGCCTATTTTTGACAACTGCAGTGCGGCTTCAGTTACTGGTGAGCTGATAAATGTAATATAGCATGTTAAGTAAAAATAAAGCAATCTTTCCCTCAGATCCCCTCTATTGGTAATTTTTCCCTGCAAAGTGGAAGGAGGCTAATTTTCACTTCATGTGGGAATTAAAAAGGCATACAGATTAACACTTTTACTCTATTTTCTTACAAAAGCTGCCGTTTCTCATAAGCTGTATTAAACCCTTGGCTCCGAGTTTGAGAAGATGGTGCTGCACAATGCTGTGAAAACAATAAGACTGTGCATAGGGCTGTGCAGTATCCCCTGCCCTGCTGGAGCTAAGTAAATTATAACCTTCACTTCTTTCAGAGGAACAGTCCCAGCTGCAGAGAAATGATTCTTTCAAATGACAATATAAAATGATACAGTCAAGCTGCCCAACTTCATTCCCAGAGAGATTTTTCTCTCGGGATGCAATCTGGTTCAAGTGGAGGGAGTTATCTGAACACTGCATCAGAACACAGAGGACAGAGCTGCTAGCAGTGGTTTCAACCTCTTGCAGAGAGCATTCCTTAATATACGTGGAAACACTCACACACTATTACTGAAGAGAGTCACTCTAAATGTTTTTCTACGTCTCTGAAGGGCTCCCTGAATTAATAAATATTCATTCATTACATTTCAGCTGTTGCCACTGCAGCAGGCTCTGAGGGCAGAATTAAACTCAGGGCTGGGGGGAGAAGGAGGGGAGCACCCTGTCATGAAGAACATAAAATTTCATTTCCAGTGAACAGTATTTCATAGAATAGTTTGGGTTGGAAGGGACCTTTAAAGGTCATCTGGTCCAAACCTCCCTACAATGAGCAGGGACATCTTCAACTAGATCAGGTTGCTCAAAGCCCCATCCAACCTGAGCTTGATCACTTCCGATGGATGCTAGTGGGGAGAAAGCAATGGTCCTTTCCACCCCTGTGCATCAGCAAGGTCCCCAGTACCAGAGTCCACAGACTGGCCAGCACTCACAGAAAGCAATGCTGGCAAGACAGGCTGATTGCAGAGAAAAAATACAAGTCAAACAGCTGATCACATCATGGTTGCTCACTCACTTCTCATACATCGCTACACATTCATCAAACCGTGTTTTTAAGTCAAGAACATCCTTCCAGCCAGTGTGTTTGCTCTTTCAAAAGCACCAGAAAAATTGCAAAACACCACAGCAACAGCAGCACAGGTATTTACTAATACGTTTACTAACACTCTCATAAAGTATTTTGCAATCTCATAGAGGAATGGCAAAAAAACCCTACACGATTGGCCTGTATTTACAGGACCCTCTTAGAAGCTGGCTTCTACTTTCCAGTATAAGTCATGAACCAGCATGCCAGGGACTGGGCTGCTGTATAGCCTGGATAAAACTAGGGGTAAACTTACCTGTTTGGCATATGCAAGAAGGGAGATACCAGGTCTGAATCAGAAGCCTCCAAACTCTGCTAGTCCAAGCTTATCTTGAGTTACTCTGCTGGAATATGACTGAGCTAACTCATTTCCAAGAAGACCTTAACCTTCATGTTCCACAGATGACTTAACTCTCAGCAGCTGTGATCTCCCAGAAATGGGAGATGTGACCTTTATAGGATGTGAGCACTTAGGAATGACAGAAGGGGCCATAGAGTACACGTGATCAGCAAAGGCACCGGGAAGGTAAGGGAGAACAGCAAGTCTTTGCTGGCACCCTGGCCACAACCCTCAAAATTCCCACCTTCTTGTGCTTAGCCCTTGTCTCAGTGCTGTTCATGACCAGATAAAGGACCTTTTAGGTTTTTTACCATGTGAGCGTAGCAGGAGGAAATAAAAAAAAAACCAGCAACAAAGCTTCCCTTTTCAGGCCATTCATGCAATGGAGGCAGCAAGATTTAACCCGTTAGCAGTGCTAAGGGTTTGAGAAGGGTCTGTTAAGGCTGGGAGCACACCCAAGCAACAGAGCAATGGATCAACGGGGTGCCTCCGCAGCCAAGAAACGAGACATCTAACATAATTTCCTTTTCCACTTTCCCAGAACCTTTGAAAAATGGCATAAAATGAAGAGAAATACCATTGCCAAAGTGATTTCAGTTTTAAGCTGCTTGCATGACAGAAGAACACACAATAAGTTTAAGTGTGACTTTGAGCCAGAGCTAGTTCCCACTGGCACAACCAACATCAAGAAACCAATCCAGGTCTTTTCTCATACTGCCTCAAGTACAAACCAGCTTATTTTACCCCAGCACACAGGAATGCTAAGCAGGTCCACTTAAGAATGCATTATTTGCTCTTGGACATATTCTCTTGTAGTCCTGGAAGGCAAATAACATTTGCTTTCTGCAACACATCAAACTGAATACTCACACTTGATTAGCTAGTTATGTGAGGTATCCTCAGGCTTCCTCTGCTCCTCTGCATTTTAATAATCTCTTTTTAATTTCTGGCTGATAGTATTTTCACCCCAAGTGTATTAGTATTTCCACGTACATATGCTAATTGCAACGCCACAAGCAGCTGTCCATCCTTCTTCACTCTCCTGGTCTTCCTACACTTTCCATCTTGCATTTGCTACGTGAAATGCTATGTGAAAAGCATGACCGATTTGCCATCTTCAGATAACTGGGTATTACACATCTTACTCCTACTTCATCCAGGCCACTTGTGAATGCATAGAAAACTTCACAGAAGGCATTGATATTCTTTTATGCTACACAGCCACGTCTCAAGATTTTTCATAGCTTGAGCACAAATCTGCTCAAACTACATAACCAATCCATTAGTGCCATATGAAACCCAATTTTTTAATCTTATTTTTCTGCAGAATGAAAAATATCATAATGATAAGCTTGAAATAAAATTATTATTTGTACTTTAATTTTTTAAGTATGTGAGTATTTTTCCAGATTTTGCTTTAAGCCCCTGCTGGTGCCTATGATTACTTGAAGCGTTCTTACGCTACACCATATGAAAATAAACTGCATTTATCCCCTGCAGAGTCAATCTGCGAACCAACAATAAACACCCTAAGCCTGCCTCTTTTAATATGCAAAACTCTGACCTCAGATGTACACGCAAGGTTGCCGCTGACTTTAATGAAGACAGGGAAGTATATTTAAGGGCAAAATTGGGAATACAGTCTGTTTTTTCTCAGTATTTCATATAACCACTCCATCAGATTCCTAAGGGCCTTTTTACCCAGGCCTCTATAATGAGCTTTTGTGAGCTACATCTCCCAGCAAACCCCTTTCCCCCTTGACTCCAAATTTCAGAAGCCTTAATTTAACTCGGAATATAAACAGCAACTCCAGAGACCATCTCTAATCCCATGTATCTTTCTGATGCCGCTTTGTCGCACGTTGCTCTTCCATAGCCTCTCCTCAATCATCCATTTGCTGCAGCTGACTGAAAACAACCCCAGCCGGGCCGGCAGCTCCCCCAGGGTCAGGCACATAAGGGAAGCTCTAAGGCACATGCCAAAACCATAGGCAAAGCAGCGATTTAGGGCAGCAGCACATGATGCTGCTCTCAGAAGACAACTAAAAACCTTGGCTCAGGTGACAAACCCATCTCGCCAGCCCAGCTTTCCAGATGGGACTTGCCTCAATGGGTAACATCGCTCCAGGACCTCGCCACTGGCCAGCAGACATTTGCTAGTACAGTTCCTAATGTATGGAATTAACTTCACAGATGCTGGGTTTTGGAAAAGTATAAAGCAAACGAAAACATTCAACCTGATAAAGTCGCTTTCCAAGAGCGGCTCCAACAAAAGCGGCACTACTGGATTGATGTTCCTTCATGAACCAAATCCACACTAGTCTTTACCGAGTTCAATTCCACACCTGTGGTCAGGATAACCCATTTGAACAATGAAGCCCAGCACAAACCAAGGATAATTAACACGATGTAGAGTTTTCTATTGAAAGCATGAGGGTCTGGGGCCAACAGGACAGTGATCATTGCTAGGGGAGAGCACCCCCCTCGGTGAGGTCCACCTCCCTGTCAGCACCCTTGGGGGGACCAGAAACTGCATACCTACCTTTTCCTGCTTCAGAGAGGCCTGGTCTGTGGCACAAACCCTTAAAATTGAGCAGCTACCTGCTTTATGCCTGCTCCTCTGCTTGCTGCAACTACCTGGGATGCTGTGCAGGGCTCAGGGCAATTGCCCCAGACAGCAGCTTCAGTCATAGAATCACAGAATGGTTAGAGTTGGAAGGGACCTTGACAATCATCGAATTTCAACTCCCCTGCCATGGGCAGGGGCACCTGCCACTACACTAGGTTGCTCAAAGCCACATCCATTCTGGCCTTCAGCACTTCCAGAGATGCAGGATCCAAGTTCTTCCAAACTCACAGTCTCCTCAGGGCATCCACCTACATCCTGCTCCTTCCCTGGCCCTCCCAAAAACATCCCCATCCTTCCATAACGCAGGAATAACAAAGCTTCACCAGTTTACAGGGTGATGGCAAGGAAGCAAGATGGGTTTCCCTTAGCAGCAGGGACATGGGGAAGCCCCTAGACACATCCCAGGCATGGGCGGCCACACACAGGTTCAGCTTCCGCAGGAGCAGAGCTCGCTTTAGGAGGGATTTCAGGTTTTATAGAGATGCCTGCTGCTGAGAAAGCATTTCTATTGTGCAGAGGGGTGGGACGGTGAGTAAGAGCCCTTCATCACCCAGCACGGCTTTGCAGTGCTTCCCTGCTTTCTGGGTGGAAGGCCAACCAGAGATAAACCAGGCTTCATTACATTGTAAATTATGACAGTGACATCGCGGAAAAATAAATGGGTTTTGTTTCCTCCAGTTCCCTGCTGTAGTTTCCATTAGGCACAGAAAAATTCAGATAGTACAACCATTTTCAATTCAAACGCTCCTGCTGTGTCCTCAACCAGGACAGGGAGAAGTTATGCTGCTGCTGCCGACTGATAACGAAAGAGTAAACATCATACTACCCCACTTTCAGGTGTTTGGCCAGATGGTTACCTGGATATAAAAAGCTAAAAACATTCAAAATTCCACTGTCTTTTTCCAAAATGCTTGCAACCTCCTTTGCATCTGACTTTGCACATGCGCTTTAAGAGGAAGGTTATTTGAAAGACTCACATTCCAGGGGTGGTTGCAAAGTGTACAGGTTATCTACTCTGCTGCTTGCACAGGTTAAAAATAGCAGCTGATAACACGATACAACACTTCTGCCCAGTTCTCAAAAACCAGAAGTGACAGGCAAGGTGAGAAGAGATTAGGAAAGTGCAACTGGATTTCATATTTTATTTCATTAGGAAGACCACATCCAAATCTTACATTCAAATCCTAGGAACCATTATCACAGCCTCAGGGCATTGCCCACTTGCATCTGACATGGACACACCTCAAACTCCCCTTGCTGAAAGAGGCTTCCAGAAAAGCTGTGAGACTCAAAGGGTTACTAACCCACTGCCCTGTTAAACTGTGTATAGGTGGATAAGCTAAGCCACAGACAGGGCTGGTAACCAGTAGGTGTAAATGAATTGAGCCCCTTGCTCATGCCTCTAAGAGCAAGCACGCTGCTGCCACGTTGCTTCGATGTGGCACTGGGAGCAGGTGGACAGGGTACATCCACCCAGTACTGCACCACAGGGTGAGCTCTTGTGCTCACTGACGTTCAGTTTCCATCCACAGCCTGGGACACACACACCCCCTTCCCACAGTGGGTGAAGCAGATGAGATGACAAAAAAGCGTCACTTAAACTAAATAACAATTCACTACTCAACTATGACCTTTTTTTCAGTAGGTCAGAGCCTCAGTGATTCTATTTCAACTCCAAGTGCAGCCACGTGCAGAAAACGCTCCTGGAGCTACCTGCACTAAAACCAGGTGGATGTCCTCATTGCAGCTACAGCACAAACCTGCTTCTTCACTACCAAAAGAATTGGACAGAAAATAAACTTCCAGCATCAAGCACCTCTTCTGGCTTCAGTGTAGTGCCAAAAGCAAGCCACGTAAAGAAGGATGAGCTATGAAAATAACAATTTAACTCTCTCTCAAATAAAGGACCACACCACGGACAAAATAAAACCTTACAGAAGGTGTAAACCAGGCAGATTTCAGGAAAGATCTCACCTGGCATTCACCTGCCAGCTGGACTGAACAGTGGCCATGCCAGGATTGTTCTTGGTCCTCGAATCTCCTCCCGCCCCTCAATAATGATATCTTGTGCTGGCATCTGACATGTGACTTAAGTCTGCTTTCCTGAGCCTTTCCATCTATAAAATGGGAACAATCACATTTAATTTCCTTGCAGAGCTGTTATTATGGTTAATTAGCTAATGTTTGTACACTGCTTTGAAAAATGTAGGAGTGCTGTCTCTCTCCTTCTCTCTCACCTTCTCTATATATAAATATATGATGTCCTATTATCATAACCATCTGTGCCAGTGGGAAATTTTAATTGCTGAGCTAGCTCTTGGGAAAGACCTGCCATTCTGTAATATATAGGTCAGAGAACTTTGTGAACTGTGAAGGTAACAATAACACGTTTCAATGGGGAATGCAATGAGACACGAGGTAATGCTAAATTTGGTGATAGCAGAGAGGTGTTCCCTAAAATCCTGGAAGAAAACTCCTGGTGACCCTTCTGCATGAACCAAGTACTAAGGAAAGGCTATAGAATCGCTCTTCAGAAAAACAAATTTAATCTTCAATTAACAAAAATTTAAAAAAAAAAATTGAAAGAATAAAAAAAGAGAGAAAACAGTGACCTGCATTTCAAAACCCAAAGGATGGGATATCCTAAAGGCTAACCTGGAACAAATACACGTGAAAGCTATTCCATTCCTAGAGAGAAACAAGTGCTTCAAAACAAATGGCTCCTCTGGCTCTTGGCACGAAGCAAGCTCATTTCTCAATTGAGAAAAGCAACGAGAGAGGAAACAGAAAAGAAGTTATGAAGTCTGAATATACGCTAGAGGTAAAATATTATAAGGCATAAAGTTAAGGGGACAAACAGTAGGGGGTTTGTTTTGCTTTTAGCTTGGAAAAGTAATGGGAAACAAGTATGTTTTTATACACATAACCAAGGAAAATACAGGGGACAGAATGGGTCTATTGTTGAACAAAGCAGGGGATCGCATAACAAGAATCCAGATGGATGAAGCACTCGGTAGTTATTTCCCTATGTGTTCTCTACAAAGGACACGGGAGTCTTAAGCAGGAGATAAAATTCATGATCTAGATAAGCTGGGGAAAAAAAATTTATAAGAAAAGAAATGTGGAAGTATACTCATTTAATCAATGTGCCAAATTCTTTCTATAGCAAACATCTACTGAAGTCAATGGAGTTAAACAAGGGATAAATTTAGCCTACATTTTATAACTCAATAAGACCAAATGACATGCACAGAAGGGACCTAAAGAATCAAAATATACACTGAGACCGTAAAACTGCTGTTGAGCAGTCTTGAAGCTCATATGGAACTAGCAAGATACAAGCAGTCTGGCGATAAACAGTTTGTAGAAAAGAGGTACAACAAGGGAATGAGTAAGAAATAGAGTTAGGAAATTCCAATCAACTGCTTTATTAGAAGAAATAAAATATACAACATAAAACAGCATGATGAGTAAAAGAGAGGTTCAATAAAAGAATTGTTCTGCCCAGAGAAACCTGAATGCCTTCCAAACATTGAAGTGTCTTTGAGGGAATGAATCCTAAATTACTCAAGCAGTCTTTACTACTTATTCCTGTGGGATTACAAATATACAAGAGTATGCTTTTAACAATAACTCTGCAAAACCAGAGAGAATGGGAGAGTCCTTGGTCATAGCCCTATGCTCATCCACTCTGGTGTAAATCTGGACAAGATTCACCAGCTGCCATGGATTTAGCTCAGCAGAGCTGGAAGCCAAGGCTGGACCAACCTTGGACCCAATCCCTTCACAGTGTGAACTAATGCTCTTAGGAAAGGTGCTAACTTAGCACACAAGGATAACAACATTCTCGGCCTGTCCTGGAAAGCAAACTGCAGCTTGTGCCAGAGGAACCATAAATCACTGAGCGCGGTCAGACCTCAGGCTGCCAGATGGAGGAACTGGTTATGAAGACAGATTCAGACGAACTCAAAACAGAATTCAGATCGTGGACTCTGGAGACCACTATTTCTACTGAGAATGGACCTGGAGCTTTTCAGTCACCAACACGAATCATAGATCCACATTTTCTATTAGTGTGCTTAAATAACCCAGATGGATCAGAAATGTGGGTAAACTAGCCAGTTGGCAATTTAGGACTATTGTATGTTCACAATATTTTAATGCAAAACTTTGCCTATTTACAATAGTGGTGGAAGAGCAAAAAGTTCCTATAGCACCCACAACCTTTTCACAGACCCACTGGATCTCCAAATGCTATCACATGAAGAGCACTTCATGTGATAGCATTTGCTAAAAACAGGTTGCTTTTACAAAAAAAAAAAATTACTTCAAGACCAGATATATCAAGCAACCGTCATGCTCAAATCACATTTACAAAAGGTAGTGAACAGCACCCAATGACTGGAAGAGGGTTGATCCACAACTGCTCCAGCCCTCCTCCTACAGCCTGGTAAGAAAACCCACTCCGCTGTGATGAGTGCTGAGAAGGTCACCAAGCAATGGAGCACCACCAATACAGTGGTAGACTGAGTGAAACCATGAAATGAGCCCAAAAGCCAGGGAGACACACACTCAAGAAGGATAAGCCTTCGTTCAGCCAAAAATCACAATTTTATGCTAAAGGCTGCAGGTTTGTAAGGGAGAGGAGCAACCAGGGAGATGCCACCAAGAGAATCTGCAGGTTTAGGAGGCACAGGGGGCTTTGAGGAAATTCGTTTATGGATCAGGGAGAGAAGAGGAAGTGGAGACAATTTATGCATAATTGAAAAAGAGCGATATATAGCAGCAAGGGGATAGATAATGTACAACAGATGAAAAATCATAAGCAGCTTGAAAGAAAGATTTCTGTGGGTTATGGTACACCAGTCTCAGACCAAGCTGACAAGGTATGAGCTTCCTGGCGCTTACCCAAATAGCTCCTCCACTGGCACTGTACCTCAAAATAGCTGTTTATTTGACATTATCTGCCCTGTCTGAGAAGGTGCTTTATAAGTAAACCATCCCTAATAGCACACAAGCAAGTGACAGCATTGCACTGCTGAGTCCCTGCAGCACTGCAAGTTGTCCACTTAGGGGAACTCCACATCATGCTCAACTCATCCTTCTGGCCTCACAGCCTAGTGCACACCGGAGGGGACTGGACCTCCACACCATCGTGCCCTCAGCTTTGGAGGGATGGACTGACCACAGGTCCAACAACCTGACATTTGCCACGGCTTCTGTGTGACCTGCTCAATAGCTCTGGCAAGCTATAAGGCACTTAGATGCCAAGCCAGGGCTGACAAAGCAGCTGTCAATCAAACATCCCACAACGCAGTCATTTCTGTTTCTTTCTCATTTCTAGAGGAGTAACTACAAATGCCTGTTATACACTTTGTGTTTTTTAAAGGCTGCTTACCTTGTCAAGACAGGAATGAGGAAACAAGTTCATTCAGGCTCACCTACTCTTTATGGAGTTCACAGCCCTTGTGAAAATACCTTCCCCCCTCCCCTCTCGCTGCTCATAGATGATGTGCGTTTCCAGAGCGAAGGCTAAGGGCGTGGATTTGCAGTGCATCTACCCTTAACTGGACATCTCGGGCAGTTCCGGGCCTTGCAGAGAGGCTATTTCCAACTGTTGTATCAGCAGCTCAGGGGATAAGCCTGGTGCCAGGTGGCTTAGTCAGGGATTATCAAAAAAGCTGGGCCGCTCCCCACATCTCTTTTTAGCTGCCTTTGCTCTTGGTGAAGTTCCTGAGACTCCTTCTGCTTCTCTGCGCGATGCATCTCAGGAGACATTGGCCACGTGCTCTTAAGAAACCACTGCACAAGTCCTTCGGTGGCAACAAGCCTCAATGCACTGGCTGTCCTACCAGCAGCAGCATCAAACGAGCTGCAGGAAGAGGGCACACCTTCCTCATCAGCCTTGACTTCCTTCACATTTGCAATTTTTCAGGCTCTAGTCAACCTCTTGTAGGCCACAGGACTGGGAAAGCAGAGCACAAAGGGCAAGAGAAAGTCTTTGGAAGTACAGTTTTGATAACTTTGAGCCTGTATCAGCACATATCTTCCAGTGACAGTGCATGGACTTATGCAAGATGGTCACTATGCATTTCCTTTTTAACAGCTGCACGGTGTGATGATGTTTTGAAGAAACTTGGTGCATGATACATATTCAGTAATTATTTATGAAGCACAGAAATAAGTAGAAGAAGAGACAAACCCCGCACTCATCCTAGACCATTTGCACCTCCTGTACTGGTGCAGTCGTGGTCATTTGCTCTATCCCTTAACCTCCCAAGCTAGTCGGATGTTATACATGTTAGAAGTTTACACCTAACCCATACGACCATGCTAAGTAAATCAAATTTAACATGAATAAGTTTTGTGGCCCAAATCAGGAAGAAATTTTTGTGGCTCCTCCACTGTCCTCACACAACACAAGTCTCAGCCCAAGTGAAGGATGAGATAGAAGAAATATGAAGAGAAAACAGACACAACTTGGTCATCAGAAGCCAAGCTGCAGAATGCTACGGACACATTTTAAGTCATCCCAAAGAAGCAGAACCAAGAGCATCTAAAGAGCAAACTATTTTCAGCAGCACTGATAGGAACTCAGAAATTAAAATACCAGACTATGGAGTGCATCCACTTGGGTTTGCTGTCACATATGGCCAAGGCAATTATCTCCACTCATTTCACCTCTCCACTCACTGGAAAAAGGACAGATTTTGAAAGAAGGATGGAAAAATACTGCTTAAAAAGATCAACAGTTTTTCACAATCTTTAAAAACATATCCATTTGTATTATCTCAAAAGGATATAAAATAGTATGATCATAGGCCATGCTAAGCTGTGCCATCTCATAATATGCAATCACCACTGTGCAGAACCTGTATGGGGTAGATCAATTGCCCAGCAGGGCGCCAGGGACATCAGAGCATTCTAGGGCACCGCAGCACAGTGGGGACAGCCTGCTGCAGTAATTTTGAAGAACTTCAGAGGTTTTTTAAAAAAATATATAAGAAAAGTATGTGACTAAATGCTCCCTTTTCCTGTTGCTGTTTGCATATTGTTAAAAGGACAATTCCATTTTTAAAGCACTTTACAGGTCACCTTCAAGAATTCACCATATATACCCACGCTTGCTTTCTACTTCCTAACCATCCCTTAGTTCTTTATCAGAATGTACTGCACAGCCTGGTGTTCCCAAACATCCTTTGCACCAGGTTATGTTTCGCAAGAAAAGTGGCTACCTGTAATTCTCCACAGCTGTGCTTGTAGGGATTTCACATTTTTAAAACCAGGGAAGTCTGAAACTTTGGGGGAATAGCAAGAGGAGAGAAAGGGCTAAAGGGCTATTACGTTCTGGCAGGTGCCCATCCTATGGACTATATGTGGAGAGCACGAGACCACCAGCAGCACAATGACTCCTAATTAGTAAACAGAAATGAGAATGTATGGAACGGGGCTGGCTGTGCCCATGCACAGTAATTAGTAACAGGCCGCACCAGGCGTGGTATTGTGACACTGTCACTCCAGCAACTTCCCATTCGGCGAAAGAGGAAGAGGTTTGACCTCCCAACCCAACACACGGTTTTAGTTTTAACAATTTATTGGAAGGAAGCATCATGGTGACGCTCGAGGAACATCCAAGCTAGATGCTGAGTCTCAGGCAAAAACCCCAAGTCAACCCCACCACTTCCCACAGCCTGTGGATTTTACAACCCAAATCTGGAAGTAAAGCAGAAACCTTGTGAAGGAGCTGCTCCCTGGGAGACCCTTGGACACTGTTAGGAAGGTGTCTAACACCAATGCAGGCAAAAGGGCCATGTCACAGTGTGCCTTGAAGGATGATGGCAGAAGGGACACGGCTATGGGTGTGCTAGGAGAGACAGCTGCTGCTATTGCTTCAAGTCAAACATGCTGCAGCTCTCGGTACCGTCAAGCGTAGAGGGCATTTTTCTGTGCCATCTTCACTCACCATTAGCTTTAACAACACTTTTGCATCCACTATTTACACAGTGAAGGAAGAGAGAGGTGCTGGGAAGACAATTCACCCTTCTTATTTCCCCCACGGCATACACACGGGTAAAAATAGGCAACCGGCCTCAATAGCTGGTGATGCTCTCCAACACTGAACAGATCTGCTCCAACCTTCCTGGGCAGTGTGCAAAGCCCATCCTGCCCTCCAGACCCCCCTGAAGGGAGTGGGAGGAGAGCCGTGCAGCGGATACGCTGCAGCTTCAAACTTCACCGCTCCAGGCATATTGCATTAGATCACAGCAGAACGGTTTTCCTCCTCCTCCCTCCCCTCCCAGCCCACTCTGTGTTTCAGTCTCAAAATCCACCTGGCTGTGAGTTCACCGGTGAGGATGAGGGAGGAGTGAACATGGCAGCGGGCAGGACTTGATACCTTATCACCCACCATAAAACTGCAGCTGCAGACACTTGTAGCCAGCACAGCATCATCCTGACAAGAAACAGAGGACTATCAGGCTCGAGATAGAGCCACTACTTGAGGAAGAGTGAGACAGAAGGAAACTTCAAGTCCCATGTCGCTCCAGTCAGGCCTGGAAGGAGCCTCCAGAGCTCACTCCACACATGTATTCAGCAAGTGCTTTTGTCACAGGAACATTATTCACTCCCTCCTGCTTCTGTTTCGTGTTCTTACAGTTCACAAAACCAAATGGACATCTACAATGACTAAAGAAGCAATTCCAGACATGTCACTGAAATACAGAATTACTCTGGATTCACAGTGCACCCTTGCTGCTCGCTGACAACTGTATGTACTATATACCTGACTCTGTTCCCATTGAAGCCATACCAGCACACACCCTGCAAGGTGGTGGAGCAGCACCATGCCTTAGGTACCATCAACACCTTGCAAACCACGGAGGTGGATGCTGAGCCAGGTTTTCGAATGTGGGCAGCACAGTATCATTAGCCAAACCCGTGCAACTAATAACTGCTTGCTAATCTTTAAGGCACTTCAACAGCTGGCCCCACTGAAGATATCATCTAAGACATCTGCAACCTGCATTTTGAGGGGGTCATGAGCTAAACAGGTATGGAAGTTACTCACTGCAGCATTCCCTGAGCCACTGAAATTCTAGCTAGATCTATTTTCTCTTCCACATGGGTGCATAATTCCAGCTGTTTGGCCTCCAATACAAATGCGGACATTTAAATCTCAGGCGAATGGAGATCCATGCAATGCAAACATACATAATCTCCTACAGGCACACGCGTTTTCCAGCAACTTAAGAATTCATTGCAAAGGAAGAGTCTTTTTGGTATTTTCCTTCAGGAACAGGTATTGATCCTGACACCCAAATGGCACTTTCTCAGGAGACCAGAGTTATCTATCCCCAGTCGTCTATGTTTGGTGTTTTTTTCTGGATAGATGTTTTGGCCTGAAATGTTACACTGATTCCAGGTGTCTTTAGAGGTTCAGTGCATGCATGCAAGAAGCGAAGGGACAATATCTCATGTTCTCACAGCACTGCAATTGCTACTCCTGCAGGGATCTGTCCTTCTTTTGTTGCTTTCCTTACCCCTTACTTCCTTCTCAAGGAATAACTCGGGTACATGCAGGACAGCAGACGACGCATAAATCTCCCTCAGTTTCCAGCAAGTTTATTAGACATTTACTTCACACAAGTCAGAAAACTTATTTGGCTTTTTACTATATTTATTTATTTTATTACAGAACAACACAAATCCCTCCTTCCTATTCTGGAGGAGCCAACAGGACTTGTTAAGCCTGCTGGTTCCCTCTGCTGCCATAAAAAGGTGCAGACTTTCTGAATGTGATCAGCTGCTGAGCAGAGGCTCTGCTGTGATCTTGGAAAAACTTCAGAGTTCAAGTACCTCCCTTCAAGAGCTGGAGCCTCTTGTGGGATCAAGCCAGTCTCCCGGCACTGACGAGTCAAGGAGGGAGCCAGTGGTGAAGGTCACCTCTGAGCAGAAAAGCTTCCAGAGACCCTCTCCTTTGGCCCCGACTCCTTAGAAATGACTAGGCTACAAAAGTGATGACTGTCTACACAATGCACAGGGTGACAGAAGATCAAGATTTCAAAGCACTTTAACTTTTGCTTTCTACTAGGCTTCCAAGATACTATCATTGAAGACATTAAAGCCAGGTGTCCTGCTAACAAAGCTATAGAGCTAGACACCAACAGAGTTTCTCCTTACAGGCCCATCAGCCTCCAGAGACAGACTCACAACTAAGGGGAACAAAGAGATCCCAACTACCCAGAATCTGGAGCAGGGCACTGAGCCAGACTGGACACGCCAAGAGATGTGGCATTTCCATATGTGAAGGCAATACCCACCCCTGCTTTACATCCCTTCCAGCTTCCCAAGAGTGAGGGCAAAAAGCTCCCACAGTCAGGCAGCTGATGCTACACCAGAATGCGAGGCGTCACATTGACTACTGCCTTAACCAGCTACAGCTGCACCTACCCACGGGTGCTCTCCTGCACCAACAGTGAAGTGACAGGAAACCTCAGCATCCCCAGACAAAAGAACACGCAGAAGTACAAGGTTGGTTTGTACCTGTTCAAGGCAGGTAGTGCTTCCCAACACTGTGTTTACACATGTAAAACAGAGGCAAATTATTGACTGGCTGACAACTTTATCTAGCACCTCGAGGCAGCAAGACTGCTTGAAATGACTATGTCGAAGAATCACTTGCATTCACTGGGAGAAGGCATCAGACAGCGTGATGGCAACAGGCTACAGCATACTGGCTATATCTGGATAGCATCCCTTAAGCTGCCCTGGAAAACGGGTGGCATGCCAAAGCTGTGACATACTACACACTACCGTGCCCATCAGTCATTCATTTTGAGATGGTTCAAGCTTGTGTGTTGTAAGGACAGCTTCCATCAGCAGCACCACTCGAAACACAAAGGCTGGTGGCACTGAAAATTGTCTAAGGAGGGAAGTACTATATGAAAGTCCAAAAATAAGAGATATATTTCTCTGACAAGCACGCTCCGGGAATAGAAACCACAGTAAAACACGGTGATTAACAGAAGGATGTATGTATGTTTTCTAGGTCAACTCTCAATAACTTGAGAAGATACCAGGTCACAGACTCATTTAGTGGGTTGGTTTGGGGTTTTTTGGGAGGTGGTTTTCTTTGGGTTTTTTGTTTAAAGACACAGCTATACTGGCTCCAATTGAACTTTTCCATTCTTCAACCACTAGATCTGTCTGATACTGTGTTTGACCTAAATGTAACTGAAGTAGCTTTCCCTCCCAATAATGATATTCCTAAAGAAGATCATTGCAGCATGTCCTCATCAGGTATTATCAAGCAGAAATTTAGGAAAGCTTTACAGCAAGACTTGAGGCCATGAAACTGAATTCTGTTTCCATTACCAGCTGCTGGGTTTTAAGCCTGGACCTGCAGCTCAGAGTCTATAGACTGGGTAAGCGAAAAACCAGCCGGTATTTCCACGCTTCTCTGTAATATGAAACCATCAAGAAGACATATCTCAGGGTAGGGTATAAATCACACTGCTTTATAAATAAAATAAATTATGATTTTGTACTCTTTGGAAGAAAGCTGACACCAAATGCATGTAGCAAACATAAAAAAAATAAGCCTGGCTTGTGGCCCCAGCATACAGGAAGCTCCCCCTTGTTCCCGGGGAGGAAGCTCCACCACCACCATTAGTTGGCTATGCCCTTGAAGGCTTATGGCTACAGGTAGCCTACAGTACACTAAACATCTGTCTGTATGTAGCACCTTCAGGTAATGAGGTAAATGTTTATTAATAGAAAGGGCCACCAGCAAAACTCCAGCAGACTCAGGTGAAAGGGAGAGCTCCTGTTCTCAGGTAATTACATGCTCAATCGTCCCAGTCCCAAGTTCACATCACATGGATACCTGTGACTGCTTCTCTATGCTACATAAACAGAAGTGTCCCACTTTTTAAATGCACACTGTCACTTCTGTGAACTCAAGTATGACCTCTCCCTGGCACAGTCTTTTTAAAACAAAGCTGCTACATACATGTGAAAAAGCAAGTAAGCTGGTACCAGAAAATACTTAGTTTTGTATGAACCAATTATCCTCTGCAGCAAAAAGATCAGATAAACACCATTTTGAAAGTGTGTGGTTATGAAATGACTGAATGTATCATTTTACAATGAATTAAAGATAAAAACTGAACAATTCTTTTATTTCATAGTAGGATAGAAATCTTCTAACAGACAACTGCCACTTAAAATCCCTTCAGAAACATCCTGCTCAGTTTTAAAGTGGGGACAATGATCCATTATGAAGCGCTTTAAGAAATGTATTCCCTCCTATTCTGTATCATCCTGCTCTCTGTAATACATAGCAAAGAAGCAGGACACGCCTTGGAGCCTACTGATACAAAACCAGGGAGAGCTCTGCCTGCCAAAGACATCTGGATCCTTGGGGGTGCCAATAAAACTACCATGTTTGGAGCCCGAGCTGTGGTTCCTCTAGGTGTCTATCTTCTGTATGACACAAGTGTGACCCTTAAGTGAGCTTACAAGAAATATGAATGAGTACATTAAGATCATTTCTCAAAATTCTTGCAAAATGGGAAGTTGCATTTCTCACCTAGTTTCTAAGAAAAAAGAGATTTCTGTGGTTGCACATGCTGGACAGTCCCTTCACCATCCCCAGCAGCCTTCCACCTCACAGGCAGATTTCAACTAACTCTGGCTAGGGACTAGGGCAAAAGAGAAGGCCACTGACAACTGCATTTCTGCAACTGTTATGGAAGCAAAAGATCCAGGAGAAACTCTACCATTTTCCCACATGGAGGGGAAGACTGATGGCAAGCTGCACCTTTGCCAAGTAATGAAGAAAGGGCACATGAGTGTGGTAAATGACACCAAGAAGGAAAAACCGTTCATCAACCCAACCCCAGCTTGAAGCCCTCCTCATCCTGCCAGTCCTGGGGGTTTGGCCACAATAAGAAGTAATGCAACAATTGAAAAAAAGCATGGAGTCTACTTGCTGTCTCAGAAGCCCACCCTGCTCACAGCTTGCTCAGTCCTCCCAAGGGTCCCCTCACCACACCACGTCTGGGCGCCACACAAGGGGCCACCATGAGCCAGCTGCCTTCCTCAGTGAGATCAAACCCTTTCCAGAGGGTACAGCGCCCAGGCAAGCACTGACAGCCTCTTGGACAAATTCAGTGCTGTTAGAAAGATGACAGACCTCCACCAAGACCTCAACTCTGTTATTCACAGTCCCATGGGGTAAGACATGGGGGCAAAGCCTTGAAGCCTGCAGCCCCTCCACAGCACTTTTCCCACCAGTCAGTCCCTGTGGTTAGCAGGGAGGCACAAAGTACAGGTCTGAGAAAACAGAGCACCAGCCTCTCATGTGTTGTCAGATGATGAATAAAGAAACCTATTCCCATCATTTCCAATTAACGGGCCCCATTTTCATTTTTCTGCAGATCATCCCAAGGGGACAGGGTAAGGCTACCAACCTCCTTGCAGGGAGGAGGTTAAGCTCAAATACCCTGCATCCAGTTGTTTGCAGCAGTGAATTCCAAGAAAGCCACAATTAATTGTGCTGTGGTATCAGTAAGCACACTGGTTACACCATTAGAGCCCATTATTTTCCCTACAAGACA
The DNA here is from genome assembly GCA_013400555.1 of Jacana jacana. Lineage (NCBI taxonomy): Eukaryota > Metazoa > Chordata > Aves > Charadriiformes > Jacanidae > Jacana > Jacana jacana. The sequence continues at coordinate 85,447 of VZTM01035086.1, read as the reverse complement.
TTATGTTACTACATTATTGATGCAACAGCCCAGTGTAATGAAGCGGTACTTCACATCCTTCTTCCTACTGAACACCAAGCTCACGGCGCTGCAGCACCGATGCCAGATTTATTAAGGGTCTTTTTTCCAGTAGGTCAAAAATTCCAACTGACAACCAAAAAACCAGCTGCACCAAAAGTTAAACACCTGTCATTAATCAAATGCAAATGCTTGGGTTTCTACTTGATACAACTCAAAACTACATCTATTTCTAAACACGGCTTCGACAGTGAATATTTTTACCTCATCTGGACAGACTATTTTCAGAGAGGCATTCAAGGGAGATTAAGCCAGAATGCAGTAAATTAGCAAGTTGCTTACGCAAATACTGAACTTCTTTCGAGTTAAGGTGGGGAGGGGAAGCAGCTACATCTAGAGGGTCACCACTCCTAACGCAGAGAACACATACGAAAGCCAGGAAAGGAAGATTTTCTTCTGCAGTTTTGACGTGGGCAAACCTACAGAAGTTATCAGAGAAGAAGCTTAAAACAGTAGATGGTTCAGTCCTGAGGATCTTAAGTCGTTCACGGGACTACTGAAACGAATAAAGTTCATCCCTGTGAACAGTACTGCGGGAAAGAGCCGCTGTTTGCAGAGCGCCCCGTCAGCAGGCAATGGTTCTGCAGCACAGAGGAAGGCCAGGAACGCCCATCACATCTTGTGCAATGCCTGGGAAGGCCATCCAAGCGAATCCCGGGCTAAAATATGAAACACTACTTCCTCTGCAATTATTAATATGACAGTATTAATATCATCTTTAGAAACATTCTCCTTCACGCGCGTAACCCCAACAAATTGCTACCCAGTCAATTCCCCGCAGCATACAGTTCCACACCCCCCCAGTATGCCGCAAAAAGAAGAGGGCTCTTTAGAGTTATCTTAAATTTATTCACTTTCAGTTTCATTTAATCTTCTTGCATCCTGGCTCTCAGCAACAAACTAGGGGGCTGATCAGCTCCCGCTTTGCCACTCACTCTCCTGCATGGTGCAATCACAGCTTCTCCCAAGCGCCTTCTTTCTGGACCAAATAACGCCACTCTGGTTGACTATCACCCTACCAAAATACTCCCCCTGGGATCCCCAACTTTCATTATCTTTTCTGCCGTTTGCACTGTTCTTTCTCTTTCTGGAAATGAGGCTACTGAAACCAAGCTAATTACTTCAGGCTCAGAGGATGTTTTATGGGGGTGCTGAATTGTTCTCATTTTTCCCCTCTGCCACAGCCGATACCTGTGTGTTTGTTTAAATAATGACAATTATTTCAGTGTATCAGTGCGATGCCAGCAGCACTGGCAATCCTGGAGGGGAACAAAATCAGAACTCACCCCCACAATGCTCCTCAAGCCACACTCAAGAGGAGAATCAAACTAGAAAGTCCTAATTTTCTCAAGCCCTTTTCTCTTGAACGCTGTTCTTACCCCCAAAATGGATGTTTTCCCAGGGGCTCATCCAACTCAGACCCTACCCAGCCACAAAGGTTGTGAATCCCAACCCTAAAGAACCCAGTGTGGCCACAGCACCTCCTCACTCTAGCCGGGGGTGCCTCAGCAGCACTGTGAGGAGTACGCAATATGGATTGCACAAGCTGCCTGCGGGCCATGCAAGCTCCTTTCCATGGTACAGATCTCACTCTGCTCAGCAACTGGCTTTGTAGCCAGTTTTGCAGTTTGGGTGTGTTTGCACTGCCCGCATGCGAAGCAGCTATTAAGCAAGCAGCAGCATTCCAGGTGAACTCCCAGGGAATCCCAAAGCATCGCCCTAGGTTGGGCAAATCAGAGCCATCTAATCTCAAGGTGACAAAGGGAGGGTAAGGGTGGCAGGGTCCCTTCCATAGGAAACCCTTGCGGTGGCTGTGCCTCCTCCCTCCAAATGAAAGAGAAGTCACCTGCAATAGCGGCTGACACCTGAGCACCCGGGGCCAACCCAAAACCTTAGAAAACACTTTGTGACTCACCAGCCCTCACCTCACGCCAACACAGTCTCTAATTAAAGGTGTCTCGATAGAACCCCACCAACCCTGATAAGTCAGTGTTTTCCCACCCGTCTGATAACTGAGTCTTTCCACAACCACAAGCTCTGTCTCAAGCCCTTCTCTCCTCATGACATTCCTGGTCAGCTGAGAGGAGGCAGAGCCGGCAGACATCAGCATCCCCATCTGCTCTGACGGTTTGATGGCTCTCATCACCACAGGTCTCCTTATAAAACCCGCCAATTATCCCACGCACACACAGTTTCTATGTGCCAAAGAGAGGTGACAGCCCATATCCTCCCTGAAAATCAATTAGACTATCTGTATGCTTAAGGGGGAAATAAGCTTTGGGTAGGGTATTTTTCTCGTATTTAATCTCGCTTCAGAAGCATTCAGCCACCACAGTTCAAACTGCTGACGTATGGCAGACAGACAGCGTCACTGACTTATCTACCTTGGCTCCCAGCTTTTGGCTGCAAGAGCGTCGCTACGTAAGACCGACACCCTGTGCATTAGATAGCTGTTTATCTCATTCCTACATTTCAACCCATAAAGTAGTTTGAAATTACTCCTGCTTGTCTTCCCTCTGGTTTACCAAACATGCTCTTTAAGGGGGAAGGCAAGGCATCGTATTCATTCACACAGGTGGGAACTTCTTATTAAAAACATTCTGCACATTGGTGGTGTCTGCCCCTGCATTCGCTTGGCTTGCGGAACCCTTTTCACTGTCCAAAACCATCTGGCACACAAGAGAATTGTTTGTGAGCACGGTCCTGTAACAAAGAACTAGTTAATAGGTAAAGCATAACAGCAAAGTGACAGCAGGTCCTAACTACTGACAGGCTGGCTTGTTTGGGGTTGTGGGTTTTTTCCACATTAAAGGAATTGCCTATTTTGAAAACCCTCCTCCTTACCGAGAGCATGCCAGATAATTAAACCCAAGCTCTTATTTTTAAAATCTCATTTGCTTTTGAAAACACACGTTACTGAACTATTTTTAGTATTTTTTTCTTATGTGGGCCAGTGGAAATAGGCTAGCCAGTTAGCGTGGGGGCTTACAGGCTGAGCTGAGCAGAGTTCACTTTCCAGACTTTAGGCTGAACACCATAAATCAGTAAAACAATGAAAGAAAAAAAAAATCTTCCCTTCAAATTATAAATAAGTATCTGCAGTGAGGATATCGATCTCTAATTTTGAAAAAGCTTATTTTTAGCAAAACTAAATCCAGGCCTACAACTTTGACTCAAGAATTTCTTCGATTTGTCACTGTATGTGAGAGGTTGTTTGAGGGGCTGTCCTCACCACCAAAATCAAGCGAGGACTACAGGATTAGGTTTAACAATACCTTTGGAATATCTTGTGTCATACACATCACTTCACACAAAATGTAGGCTCGAGAAGTGAAATAACAGCAGTAGCACAAGGATATTTTTTCTTAAGTATTCATTTTTGTGACCCTTATTTTATAAGCATCCAGAAAAGTAACAGAATTGGAGGCACCAGCATCTAGCCCCTGGCAATTCTGTTGACTATACTGTAACCCAGAGCAAAATAATCCACCCACCCAGACTTACAGTGAATGATTGAAAGGGCATTGTGGAAAGGTTGGTGCTGGTCTCTTCTCAAGGGCAATTAGTGATAGAAGGAGAGGGAATGGCTGCAAGCTGCAGCAGGGAAGGTTTAGGCTGAACATTAGGAAAAAATTCTTCCCAGAAAGAGTGGTCAGACACTGGAATGGGCTGCCCAGGGAAGTGATGGAGTCACCATCCCTGACTGAGTTTAAGAGCAGATTAGATGTGGTGTTGAGGGCTATGGTGTAGGGGAGAACTTGTAGAGTGGGGCTGATGGTTAGACTCGATGATCCCAAGGGTCTCTTCCAACCTGAATGATTCTATGATTCACTGAAAGTAATTTCTGTGGTACACCAGCACGTAAAAAAATGTCCACTTCTTAGCATCCTCCATAAAAACTATTTCAGTGGGTACCTAAAATGACTCCAACTTCTGAAATCTCTCTCCTTTTTCACAGAATGCTTTAGGTTGGAAGGAACTCTAAAGATCATCTAATTCCAGCCCCCCCGCTGTTGGCAAGGATACTTCCCACTAGACCAGGTTGCTCAAAGCCCCATCCAGCCTGGTCTTGAATACCTCCAGAGGTGAGGCTTCTTTGGTGAAGCACTCACAGCTTTGTTGACAGCACTTCCCATCAAAGGGCTGGGAGTCCAGCATCAGCCCCTGAGGCACATGGTCCACCTCCCCAGTGGCACCTTGTCTTGCTACCAGCCACATCCTCTGCTTTAAGGCGATGGAGAAGCAAAGGTGATCCACCTCAGGCAAAGGACCTGCAGGCTGGGGACTGGATACGGCTTACAGCCCCACAACTTCTATTTTTCCAAATCCCTGCTGGGTAGCATCCCAGAGAGGGGTTGGCAAGGATTGCTCAGCCTTCTGCAAGGAAAAGCCAACCTTCCCCAGTTTTAGCTCCTTGTTCACAGCCAAACACAACATATTAGCAAAGGCACTAGAGCCCAGCAGTGTTTATCCAAGACTACCACAGGGCCAGAAGAACTGCAAAACACTGCGGGATGCAAAGTTTCCTCCAATTATTTGACCGCCTTGAAAATGCAAATGCATTCACCATACGTCTGCTGCAACCCCAGTCCTGCTCGCTTCCCCCACCTGGGAGCAATATTTCACAGCAGTGCAATTTAAAAGCAGGGTGGTTTTATTAATTTTAAAGCTTTGGCCTCTCACAGGTCCAGGTGCTACTCCACGGCACTCAAGGATAGAAATCCAGTCCTTGAAGAGGCCTCTTCTCTAATCTTCTCGGGGGTTCCTGTTTGCCTGCTGACTCATGAGCTTGTCCCGAGACCTTTATAGGCCACATCAAGTCCATGTGCTGTTCACAGGAGCAAGTCCTACCCACGTAAGGGCTCTGAGAGCAGGCTCTGAACTTGCTGACCCAAAGGTATTACCCGTCCCTCCTGGCTTGGCTGCAACGCCTCAGAGCTATCTCCTGGTGAGCATCCCGCCTCCCACACATCCTGCAGCACTGATTCCTCCCTGCACTTTCACTTTCAGCTGCCTTACAACACTGGGAAAAAAGAGCTTATAACTTTGGCCTGTGCTTCAGTAGACTGCATCAACAATATATTCAGTATCAGCAGTTCCATATGCAGTGTCGATATGCATTACTGCCTTAAGCACAATGGTAGGAAGAGCCCAGTCCCCAGGTGTCAACACCAGCAAAGTCCCCACCAAGCAGATCTGTTACACTCGCTGATGACAGACAACCCACCACCACCACCAAGCAGATTTACACCAGATCCTTGTAACAGCCACCAGGAACAGAATCTGGAGCAAAATTTTCAAACAAGTGGGCTATCACTTAACACAGTGTCTTTTAATGGCCTGGAACCAACTGGGGTGAACAAGTCCTTCCACCCTTACCAGCCTCTACCAGCTCGGTTCAGCAGGGACATGATCACCTGCCCTAAGCCCTGCTGGTACAAGTGGCCTAATTTTCTTCCTGTTCCTTATTACCAATCCAGTATTGTTTAAGTCAAGTCAAAGCTGATTTCTTTTCCTTATCAGTAACAAGCCAAGAGAATCCCCGTGGGAAACTGCAAGTGTCCAGAGCACCTTCTGAGCCTCTAAGCTGGGCCACGTATTTACCACAGGATGCCAGCAGCCCTTTTACAGTACCATGATATAAAACCTCCTGGGTTGTTTCCAGGAGGAATAACACACACAGGGAAAAAAATAAGGCGCTGCTTACTATTAACTGAGTGTGAATCAAAGAAGAGATGAAAATACCATCAAGATGACAGGCACTGCTTAAACAAGAGCCCAAGAAAATGATCAAGCCCCATAAACTATGCTGTGCAACTTCTCCACAAACTGCCTGGTGAAGGACCGTGATGATTCAAACCCATCAGTTCCATATACCAAGGTAAATTAATTAATATAACCAAGACAAATCTCTGCAGACTCAGCAAGGTATCGGCACAGGCGCCTGTAAACCCATCCAATGCTGCTGAACCGATTCACACCCATGATGTCTCCTTGTTCTTCAGCTGCTCCCAGAAACATAGCCCTTGCTCCTGCTATCAAAATGAGCCCACAGCTGACTTCTCACTGACTCATTGCACCTGATCAGTGGCCTTCTCCCTTCGGTTCTTATAGGAGAGAGATACAGCTTTACAGAAAGCAAAAAAGGAGTGACTGACCACTAGATTATATCTCTTCACAGCCTACAAAGGCAGAATTGCTATTATTGCTTTCTGCAAAAACTGGGAAGCTTACGTGCTGACAGACAGATGTGGCCACACTGAGCCTGCTGATAGGAACTCTTTGTTGTAGGAAATCCCTGAAAGGAAGGACAGATCGAGAGGCACGTTGGAGGCTTCATCCAGCACAGTCCCCACTAGGGTCTTGGGTTTTTTCCCAGGCTGTCCCCATTCAACAGGTCTGGCGAAGTAACTAGAGCTTAAGCCAATTGCACAAGCTCTGCAATAGTTTTGACTCCATCTTTTAAAAAAATCTTTAAAATACTTTCCTGGTGCATAACAATTGTAATTACAGATTTATATGGGGATGGTGCAGTAAGTTGCTTTTGGTAAGGAAGACAACAAGGAGAAGAACAAAGGAAATAAAAAGCCCCTACTTTTTTCCTTATACCCTCCTGTAACCTGCAACACCCCGGGCAAAGGAAAACACCCTGGAGACGGGACAGAATGGGTCAGAAGGCTGGGACAGGAGTGGTAGGATGGCACCCCTGCAAGGCCTGGACACGGTGGCCCAGCCTGGGAGACTGGGAGAGGCACCAGCAAAGTCTTGAAACCAGGAGGAGGCTGGGAAAGTGAGCAGGCACCGATGCAGGCTGGGAAGATAATAGAGGAGATTTGGGAGGTGACAGCATTGGAAAAATCAGTCTACAACACCGAGCAGTGGCTGGTTTCAAAGCCCAGCAGTTAATACTAACACTTGGTGTCGAAGGATATCACAGGAGCGGTCTGCTGGACTCCAAGTTGCCCTCTTAGTCCCTGTGAATGTGCAGAAAGCCAGCTTGCTTGGGGACACAAACGGTGGCAGCACTGCTGCTTGTGATCCCTGCAGCAAGAGAGCACATCCTGGTGATGAACTGCCTCATCCATCCCCTCCTCACTTTTTCTGTACGGCTGCAACAGAGCTATTCTGGGTGGAAGCTGCTAGTTTCTGCGAGCTGGCTGAAAGGAGCCCCCGCTCTTTCTGCACTACACATTGGCCAGAGGCAATCACTCCAGGCAGAGGATTTAATTCCCAGCTCCCACGCACTCCAGGAAACAGCTCTCCTCTGGTATCATCCTACTGAGCATGGCTTTCTCCTTTCACACTTTCATTAGGGGAAGGAAGTTGGGGGAAGAATTGTGAGACCCCACCCAGAGTACTGTGTCCAGCTCTGGAATCCTCAACATAGAAAGGACATGGAACTGTTGGAAAGGGTCCAGCAGAGGGCCACAAAGATGATTAGAGGGAGAGAACACCTCTCCTATGAAGATAGGATGAGAGAGCTGGGGTTGTTCAGCCTGGAGAAGAGGAGGCTCCAGGGAGACCTTATAGCAGCCTTCCAGTATCTGAAGGGAGCCTACAGGAGAGCTAGAGAGGGACTCTTTGTCAGGGTGTGTAGTGACAGAATGAGGGGTAACGGTTTTAAATTGGAAGAGGGGAAATTTAGATTAGATACTAGGACGAAATTCTTTACTGTGAGGGTGGTGAGGCACTGGAAGAGGTCGCCTAGAGAAGCTGTGGGTGCCCCATCTCTGGAAGTGTTCAAGGCCAGGCTGGATGAGGCTTTGAGCTGCCCAGTCTAGTGGGAGGTGTCCCTGTCCGTGGCAAGGGGGGTGGAACTGGATGATCTTTAAGGCCCCTCCCAACTCTAACCATTCTATGGTTCTGTGAAGACCAAAAAGCTTTCCTCTAGCTTCTGAGAGAAGACAACAAGGAATAAGGGAGAAGAGGCTCAGGCTTTGCAAGTTCTCAGCTGGTGAGCCCCTGGGTATTTAGTCTGAACAACATGGAAGATTTCCTACTTAAAACTGACAGCTTGGATTGATACACACTGCACAGAGACAAACACACTAACCATAGTGTCTTTTTCACTCAAAGTAACTTTGAGCAGCTACAGAAGAGAGAGCATGTACAATAGCATTAGGGAAAGATGCAATGTTGTCCCTAACACTCACCACCTGCACCTTATGTCACAGGATTAAAAGATGACGCAAAGCCCATTAGCATTCAGCAAAAAAGCCAAGAAACCAATATACTGCCTAAATTACACTATTATTCCCCTAACATGCTCCTTGTATATACATTCATGTTTCTCAATCATAAGTCCAAAGCCTCATTTACATCAGAAACTAAGCAGTATAGCTGCAGCCCTAAAACTCCCTAGCGTGACCATGGCTCTAACTGCTATTAAGGTACTTTCCAACATGATAAAGGGAATAATCATATTGGCATACATCATCTTTATGATTATTGTGAGTGCTTCTGGTGTAACCATTTCTGGGAAATTTTATTTTTTTTTAATGTTATACTCATAACTGAAACAAATTATATGAATAAAAACATCCACAGAGAAACAAACCTTCATCAGCCAGCCAGTCAAACAGCAACCTCCCACTAGATCTCCACTTCCCAGTCCCACCACTGCTCCTTTGCAACCCTCACAAGGCAACAGAGGTCTGCAATGAGCACAGGCCGAGCTGAACGTCTGTCCATCCTGCTCCTGCCAACACCAGATGTTCGAGCAACGCACACACACACCCCCAGGGAAGGACCACGGTTCCTTACAGCCATCCCAGCTCCCACCAGCATCAGCAGCCACAAGCCACAACCAGGCACAAACTTCCATCCTGCAGGCAGGCGACTCTCCCTCCCATAAGGAGAGGGCACAAACACGCAACTTGTTTAGAGAGGCTGTGGAATTTTGCTTGGAAGGTTCTCAGGTAGGAAAATCGAGGAAAAGTACACATTATTTGTTGCACTGCTACTGATGTCAACTTCTGGGCAAGGTACTCAATTACCAAGAAGCAGGTGAGGAAAACTCAAGGGCGAAGACTCCTAAGTATAACCTACAGAGGCGCATAAGAAACTTCAAACTGGATTGTAGGTGGTTTTCTCCCTAGCAAAAAATACAATTGAAATATAATGGGGAGCCAAAAAAGATGTTCTTGAAACTCAGTTAAAAAAGCCCAGGAAAAAGGCATGAAATTCCATTTTGTGCCCAAATATTCCTCTATCATTCTAGCTGAAATAAGTTTTAGATTGATTTTTACTTTGCTCCTAAAGCCATAATAGAATCTTGAATGGTTCAATTACAATAGAAAGCAGAGAAGTAACAATCAGATAACAGTAAAGGCAGGGTATGGTCTCTATACACACACACACACATGTATGTTTACATATGTATCAGAACTTGAAAGCATGAACTGATTTGGTTAAGGTGTGCTAGTATACTGGTATTGCTCATTTGCTTGGAGTCCCTCTAGTTCCCTTGGATTAGGAGAAGAGGCTGAGGTTAAACTGAGGTTCGCTGACACGTGTCAGCCAAGCCTGACCTAATCCTGGGTTTCTTCCTAGTTGTTTTGTCTTGCTCTCTAAATAATATTAAGAATAAGAAGAAACCACAGAGATGCAGTTGGGTTCCAAATAACTATTTTTAGTAGCTGTACACAAACAGACAAGGCTGAGTTGTACACGCCGGTGGCTCCCCAGAAACCTCCTCCCTGCAATCCTCGGCTCCCTGGCTGCCTCCCTCACAGCTTCTGCCCTTCCCACCATGAGTCCTGCCACAGAAGCTAAGGAGACCCCCAAGACTAAAGCAGAAACAACCCATCTTTCTATACTCTATATTAACCTAAGTGTTGTCTAATACCATTCCTCCGCCTGGTAAAAGAGGGCCTCTTTGACACAGTGTCGGCCTCTTTGAGCTATTGGGACCTGCCATCCAAGCATCCTCTGTGAAAATGAAGTAGAAGTGGACTTACTCCTACGATTCGTGCTAGGTCCAAGACCTGGGGAAACTTCCCCGTCATCTCAAAGCAACTCCCGAATTTGGCCTAAAAGTAGGGGTTTGATGAGCAATAAAGAAATGAAAATAATCCATCTTAAACCACAGAGGTGCTAGCTTTTACTGCCTTTCATTGAGAAGACATTACTTTGCTCCCACTATTTCAAGGGAAATAACACTCGGTGCGACTGTTAGGGGATGTAAAATGCGTACTCTGCTGTTCAGTCGGAGCTCGTAATTGAAACATTTGAGCACCAACGAAATCCCAAACGTAAAGTTTTTAATTTTCATTCAACCACCACATTAAAATTCTGCTTGTGCAGGGGGGGAGAAAAAAAAAAATTACTACCTCAGAGTGCTTTTTAAGGTCTATTCTTTCCGATATAGTAACGGGGATACGCTCAGCCAAGACGCCAGCACCTGCTGGCGTACTCCAGCGTCTTGTTCCCGACACCACTGCCTGCTTCTCCTTTGTCACCCCTACTCCCGTGCCACACCAGAAGTTCTCAAGAGGCTTATCACGGAGATGTGGCCTGCTGCCTGCCACACATGATAGAGTGCCACCACCTTCATCCATGGACCTTCAACCCCGCACCAGGGATGCGCAGGAAGCTGTTGGAGAGAGGAGCTCCAGTCAAGGCAGCTGTCTAAGCGTCGGGCAGACGTACCCGAGACAAGCCCCCACCAAAGGCGAAGCACCCACTGTAAGAACCGGCTCGGACACCTTCTTTGTCTGAAGGTGCGTGGACCATCAGTTATAGAAAGAAGAAAGTCATCCTGCAATAGTGATCTTATTCAGCAGCTTCCAAGATGGCAGGGTATGACACCAGGCTGAAAAAACTCAGCTAAACCAGTAAATGCTCTGCACAGCTGAAGGGGAAGCCCTGAAAGGCTCGTTTGTGTCTTGCAGATCCTCAGACCATCCTTCCCAACACTTGCGTTTACAAACTATGTGAGAGCAATCTCAGACTAAATCATGCACAAACTCACATTCCTCCCTACTTGCATCCCATGACCTTCATGGGATACCTGTTTCACTTTCCAGATGGAATTTAAGGTGTTGAATTTAGCCTGGAAAATTTGACATTTTGAAAGCTTAACATTTACCTGTCAGAGAGACACCACCTCTCCTCAAAAAAAGTCTTGCCTGCAGATAAGCTACTGCTAGAGGCTTTGCTTTTGCACTTCTTTCTTTCCTCCCCCTTCACTCAGACCATATTGGCCATGGTATGGAAAGGACCCAGCCACCACTTCCCATCCACATCTGATGGGCCAAATCCACCAATTTCAGTGCCTGGGTGTCCACATGCCACCCAGCTGGGGAACGGCACCTTGATTTATTGAACCTCCAGAGCACAAGGGCCATTTCTACTCCTGGAGTAGCACAGAGAGATGCCAGAAGTCTCCTACCTACCAAGCTGCTTTATCACGGTGTTTCAAGCACCGAGTACAGAGAAAGCACGAGCTTGTGGTTATGCTACTATATAGATGTAGCTTCCAGCAGTCCCAGCCTCCTACCACAGATTGCCCAAATAGTTTTGAGCAGGTCAAATAATCTCTCACATCAAACTTCCCCACCTTCTAAGGACCTGAGAAGGAAACATTTGCAACCAACCATGGAGCGCTCAGACATCAAAATGGTGAGGACTACATAAACAGATACATATCTCACCGGTGAAGAAACAAGCTGATGCGTTTAATGGTTTATAATGGCTGTTTTAGTTGCCATGAAAGTACTTAAGAGCACGCAAAGAGCATCCTTGGATTAAATCTAAATAAACATAAACAGCAGTAAATAATGACTTTTATTACAAGAAGGCCCGACTCTTGTTGGCACCTGTAACTCTAAATATACGTTAACAAGATGTTGAACTATGTATTGTAAGATGCTAAGAAGCAAAACACCATTACAGTCATTTGCATAGAAAACATAATGACATGGGGAGAGAGGTAAAAACAAAATGGACAACTTGCTTGGGTCTAATTCAAACCTCTAAGAAAAATGGCATTTGCTGGAGTCAGGACTGAGCTACACAGGAGATCTGTGCCAGGCAAAGCTCCAAACAAAATGGAGACGAAGCCACCAAACCAGGTCTCCGGAAGGTAGATATGAGGGGCAGAATGAAGTTAATTTAAATCCAGCAAGATGCTGATACAGAGGGAGTTAGAGAGAGACGCAAAACAAAATGAAAGGCTCAGTAGGAGCCTGCACAGCCAGTGCTGCAATGTCAGAAACGCAACACTGTGCCATCTGAAACCTACAGGCACAGTACCAGGACTTCAGGAAAAAAAAACACAAGGGTGGCACTCCTGGGGAAGACACGCCTGCCTGCACCAGCCCTACAATAAAGCACAAGGGTCCCGCAACCCACGGCCCCGAGAGCAGATGCATTTCACGGGGAGGTTCAGCAAAGCCTCTAGGGAGAACATCCACGGCTGGACTAAAACCACTGGAGGAATATAACGGAGCCACATCTGTTTACACCGAGGAGGGGGATTCTTTTGCTCCCGCTTGGCATCCTCCTTTGGGTCTCTTATGGGAGAGAAGGTGACTTAACACAATAGATGATTAACTGTAACGCATCCTCTGTGGCTAGAACAACTTAGCAGGGTTTATCTGAAGACTTGATCTAGGCTTCCAGTTATCCTTGTTCTCCCGGTTCCCTTCTCACCCCCCCATCCCCCCACCCAATATTTGCATGTCAGCTTGACAGGTATTATGTATGTAAGCCGAATAAAAGTGTTTGCATGTGCCTGTGCACGCTTAAGAGCCGGCAGGAGAAAACCACCCGATTTCAACTCTGATTCCCTGAGATGCGGCTCGTTTCCATTTTCCCTTCCCTGACAAACAGAGGGAGCTGAAAAAAAAAGAAACGTCAACTTTGGGATCCTGCTCTACCAAACGACAACTGATTTTAAATACCGGACTCTTCATTTGAAAAAAAAAAAAAAAAAAAAAAAAAAGAAGGAAGGGGGGGTGGGGGAGAGAAAAAAAAAATCCCCAGGAAGTTGATGCATCACCGTGTTGCATCTGTGTCAAGCTCTGGGTAAACAAGCAGCAACATGAATGAAATCTGTCCAGAAAGACTGCATTTCAGCGCCAACCACGCAACCTCTGGCCAAACCACTGCATATGTAACAAAGTTTGATCTCGCTTGCGAGCGCTCAGCTGCGCTTCTGCCATTTCCTGTGCAAAACTGAAGCTCGGAACCGCATTTATCACCCAACCCACCCCCCTCCGCCAACTGCCCCCCAAACGCACCCACACACTCCCGAAGGCAGGCGGGCAGCGACGGCAGAGCCGAGCGGGGATGC
>VZTM01035086.1:23913-70857 GCA_013400555.1 Jacana jacana | reverse complement strand
CGCGCTGCACCGCACCGCACCGCGCCGCGCAGCGAGGGGAAGGGGGAGCGGTCTCTCCCGGCGCTGTCCCCGGCCCCGTTCCGCTCCGGCGAGGGGCTGCAAGCATCCTCCCGCCCGCGCGGGGACCCCGCGGTCCGGTCCCGAAGCCGGGACCGTCTCTCAAACCCGTTTGCGGTTCGCTGTCGTTTAGACAGCTACTCTCTCACCCCATGACACCCCACTCCACCCCCCCCCGGGGAAGGGGAATCAGAGAAAAAAAACGAGGAAACCCCAGGGTTGAAATACAAACAGGTTTAATAGAATAAGACTAAGTAATTACCATTAATAACACTAACTAAGCAATACTGGTGCCAATACTGAAATACAGGCAGATTATACTGAGTCAATTCTGCCAGCAGGAAGCTGTGCAGTGGACAGCCAACATCGGACACTTGGGAGCAGCCTGGCTTCGGGATGAAGGGAAGGCCTTGGGGGTCTGGCACCTGAGCAAGAAGTTCTCAGGATCGCAGACAGCCAAGAAGAGGAGAAACTCCTCAGCAAACGTTCTAATTCATGTTGAATGTGACGTTCATGGTATGAAATAATCCTGCTGGCCGGCTTGGGTCAAGTGCCCGGGTCTCTCTTCTCCTCATCCCTGCACCTGGCCAGCTTGAAAACATTGAGACCCTGAAACCAGAATACCATAGCTGGCTATAAAGTAAATACTTTTACAAATTCAGACAGGAGAGTGTTTTAAAAATGGATTTTTCTCTGGCATTAGAAGAAGCCTTACTGAACAGTAAAATTACTGATGGGGAAATTTATCTTGTCTCTGTCAAACCATTAATCCAGCACCTGCCCAGTGAGGCTCAGGGAGGATTGTAGCCTACCATGTCCCCACGATCCAAGTCCTCTCCATCCACCACCGCCGGCTCCTCAGGCACATACACTGGAGTCTCCATCCAGCCCTCACTGGTTTTTCACACCAGCAGTTTCCTGATGTTGCTATAAAGGAATGAAAGGCGGCAACGGGCACACACACGGACAGCATGAGACAGTTAAGATGTGTTGAAACCCAGCAGAAACCGCCAGGTAAGAAAACCAGCCACCACCTGAGTCAGGAAGAGCAATTCCCAAACAATTAAAACAAGTACAATAAAGCTCTTAGACCTTCTTGAGTATCACGAGGACTTTGACAAGTAAGATTTGGACTGGGCTTAGGGGGCGTTTCCAATGCAGATGGAGATTTCTTGTGCAATATACAGACAATTTATCCCCAACTAATACACTTTAATCTTACATTGCTAGGCTTTGGTGTCATTAGGAGTCGCCTGGCTAATATCCCAGGCAACAGCCTGAGAATGTATACGCCTGTGCGTTCTGGTTTTGAAGGAACGCTATATCCTTTTAAGTGTAAAAATACCAAGGAAATTCTCTCCCTTTAAGGATAAGAGCCTAGCCAACACATTTCTCTATCATGCCAACAGAGGCGGCCAAAATTCTTGAGCAGAGAAGGCGAGTCACGTAAGAGATTTCCCCGTCCAAGTGAGCGAAGCCTGGCCATCCTTCAACATAAACTTCCTATACGAGAGGCCTAAACGCAACTAGAGGTAGGCTCGTTTGTCACACAGGTTGAGGGAGGGGGGACTATGACACCGCTGAAAACAAGGAGAAGGGGTTGTCTTTCAGATTAAGTCAAGTGCTGTCAGAAACTGGCCTCTCAGCACAGCCTTGGTCCTTCCACAAGATGCGCTGTGCACCACAGGTTTCCACAGAGAGCCTGAACAGCGTCGTTTCCTGATAAAAAATAGCAGAGCTGAGGAAAAAAGAACCACTGTCATGCTGCAACTGAGCTCAGGCCCACAGTGCTGGCAGCAGCTAGGTCTTCGCTAGGGTGGCGGTGGGGGATCATCAGAAATGAGAGCCCTGCCTTTGAGAGCAGAATCCTGTGGAGTTGGTGGCGATCCAGTGGTACGTCTCGCAGTAGAGCCCTCTGGTGTCTTCGGCCCTTCAGTGCAATGGCTGTTCAAAATTCACAGCTCCATTTGGTAGGAGAAGGAAGGCTCCACCGGGACTAAAACCCTCAGGTTATTTGTCTTTCTATCCTCAAGATACACTTGAGTCTGTCCCTACCCTTTCACAAAGTGCCACGACTGCTCGCGCTGAGCACACATGACAGGAAGCCGTCGAACTCCGGGAAAGTCCAAGCTGGGGAAGTTTTGTAGCAAATGGTTTATTTGGCTTCATGAAGGCACAAGGTAGTCATCCAGGGAGGGTGGAACAGGTGAGCTGGGTGGTTTATTCACCAGTTTTCATAAAAAATGGTGCTTCAGAGGTCAATGCCAGCCCTAGGGTGGTGTTGGCCTCTGAAGCATCGCTTTTAGGCTACTGGATTAACCCTGCATTGAGATGAACAGGAGAAACGAGAAGTGGACAGTTGTCTCAGGCTGTGTCATTCGTATTTCTGACTCAGACCCAGATTGTACTTCAAAAGAGGTTGGAGATTTTTTGTTTTCATTCAGAAAGCACAATACTGGGCTTTACTAGAGACATTGTAGTCGCAGCAAGATGTGCAGGACCCTGCGAACGTTGCGACACTTGGACACAGCAAAGGCTTGCCAGCAGCACCAGGCTGCTTTAAGCTTTCAAAAGGAACGGTGAGAGCTTCTGACTCATTTCTTCAGAAGACTAATTACCTTCTCACTGAAAGGACTGGAAGTTTGGATCAGCGTGGCCATTCTGGATCTCTGGTGATCTTCAACTTCTGAAGGTTCTCACCTGCCTGAGTGCAGGTACCTCAGCTGCTGCATCCCAGACCAAGCTTCAGTGTGATTTGGAAGGACATCTGAAAGTGCTCCCAAGACAGGGTGACTTCGTTCTTGAAACTGTCCTGGGAAAAGACAGGATCAAACAGTTTTGGAGAGACACACACCCCTGCAAGAAGTCTGGTGCCCACACAGGGTGAGCTGTGGAGACAGTCCTCAGCTTTAATCCAGAAAGGGCACCACACCTCTCCTGCCCTGGGCTGAAAGGCTGAAAGGTGTCTGCCCAAGGCTGAAAGGTGTCTGCAGTTGGACCCTGCTCCGCAAGCTTTACAGCCGGGGTCATTTGCCTATTAGACAAAAACTGCACTGCAGGAAACAAAGTCCCTTTATATGTCAAAGGCTGAGGGGGAACAATTTTCAGCTTGTTGGAGACATGGATATCAATTATCTCTACAGAATTCAGACAGGGGCTGATTAAGTACTCTTCCAGGATGACAAGTGCCAGCAAAAACTCTGAAAGAGGGAAATTGAACCACGTTTTAAAAAGGTGCTCAGGGCAAATTTAAGTGAATGGGAAGTAGGAGTTTGTGTGGGGAGAACAGTAAGTGTACAATTATTTCCTTCCCCACCCAGTCAACTGCCCGCAAACGACCCCTTCTTGAGAGCTGCAGGGGAAGCTGCAGCAAACTGGCTGTCGGACAGGACAGGAAGGTACCAAGGATCAGACCACTCAGGCAATTTTTGCGTTCAAAATTCAATGTGCTGCACCCCAATAACAGCTCAGATGAGGAGCAGCGTTCGCAGGATCCCCCAGTGCTACCTGCCAGGAACCCGCAGGGAGCCTTCCGAGGCCCTTGCTTATATTGCTGGGGAAGTCGGAGGAGTGCTAATTTTCTAATCACAGGCGTTTAATTTACAAAGGTTGTAATCTCGTACCTGTAAAGCAGGTGTGAAAGGCAGATCTCTGGCGGAGGAGCCTCTGGGGCTGCAGCCTGCCGTAAGGTCTGCTGCAAAAGACACTGCCCCCTCCGTCAAAGAAGGAACCGAGCGCTGGCACCAGGTAGTAGCATCATCCCTCCAGGGATGGCCACCTGGCGACTGCTGCCAATTGTTTAGACGAGCGGGCTCTGGGAGGTGAGTCTGGTGTTGCTCCTCAAACACTTTACAACACCGAAAGGAGCAGGGATGAGTGACGCAATGAGGCCACCATCTCGCTAGCTGGGAGGGAGACACTGCCGGTGCCTCCAGCATGAGTGGGAGGGAAGGACACAGGGCAGCCGGACACTGCACCAGTCCACTCCAGCCTGCTAATTTCAGCAGCCAGCTGCACTAGGACCCCCAGCAAGGAATCAACAGGAGCTCATTGCCCCACGGAGAGGCAAGATTCAGCCTATCAGATGCTCTTTGTGCAGACACTAAGGAAAAGGGCTGCCCCTGAATTCCATCTTATTATTTCTTAGCCAGGGGCAGCAGCCCGGCTGTACTCATCTATTGTGCAAAAGCAGCAGCTCCTACTTCCCACTGAGCTCAAAACCCTCCTCCCCTTTCTTCCTGCAGTCCCCATGCCCCTGTGTGTTGAGTGGAAGTCCGTTAGAGACATGTAGACTCATGCTTGGCGTGGAGAGGAGTGATTACTCAGGATTTCTCAGAAGCCACTAAGCAGGGCTGCTCAGAGAAACTGCCAGCCAAACCAAATCTCATATAATGAAGCTGTGGAGCCCATAGCCATGGTATGTTTTGGAAGCAAAGAACGTAAATGATTTCAGAAAGGGATCTGACAAATCCCTGGAGGCTAAGGCCACTGGTAACTATTAAACACAATGAGGTACATGCAATCTTCATCTCAGAAAGTTTCACAACAGCTGTTTGCCAGAAATGGGGAGGTTATGCCAAGGGAAGGTTCCTCATGGGTCTGTCATTGGCTGCTGTGTGAGATGAGATGCTGTGTTGCAGAGATGAGACCAGAGCCCCCAGGGCAGTACTTCGGTTTAAGCCCTTGCTCCCACAACAACCAAGGGTATTTACGACCAGTTCTCAAGTGCAGTCTGGTTCAGAGGTCCACACAGTGAACAGAGCAGTACTTACTGTCTTTAAAAGATGTTGGATCTTGTCCTTTGTGCTAAGGAAGGATCGGCTGCAACCTCCACATGAATCCTGACAGATTCTGATCTCTTCTTTTCTTAAAAACCATCCCTGATGAAGGCTCTACAACTTCCCCGAATGGTCTGTTTCTTAGTCCAGATAATCTTACTGCTCGAAACAGCCTTTCCAACATCTAACCTAACCTTTTCTTTGCAACAAGTGTACCTAATATAATCATGCTCCCAAACCTTCCTAGTGGACCAGACTTGCATCTCTGTCTTACCTTAGGCAGTACTAAAAGCTTACAGAGCCAAGCAGAATACATATGTTGTTTTCCTTCAGCTGGCAGACATAGGTGCTTCTCAATTCATTACACCACTCCCAAAAAGTGTAACAGTGTTTGCATGCTTTACGTGCAATAAGATTAGACATACCTTCTATGTTTTGACCAGAACCAAAAGAAACTGGAAAGGCAGGCTTCCAGAGGACAGAGACAAGGTAAGACTCTGTTCAGTCAGTAGTAATTTCCATTCCCACTCAGGACACAGCAAACCTGCATAAGGGATATATGCATGGCTACATGAGAAAACAATGTAAAGGCAAAATCTAAAGTGACAAATGTGCTTGAGTTCAGCAGTGGCTGTTGAGTTAGCCCTTTTCTCTTTGCTTGGGAGAATGTCCAACATAAAAATGGTGTGAGTTACCATTTTAAACAATTACTTCCATCTCTTATCATAGAATCATAGAATCATTTATGTTGGAAGAGACCCTTGGGATCATCGAGTCCAACCATCAGCCCTACTGTACAAATATCCCTCAACACCACATCTAATCGACTCTGAAACACAGTCTGGGGTTGTGACTCCATCACTTCCCTGGGCAGCCCATTCCGGTGTCTGACCACTCTTTCTGGGAAGAATTCTTTCCTAATGTCCAGCCTAAACCTACCCTGCTGCAGCTTGCAGCCATTCCCTCTCGTTCTATTGATGATTACCTGTGAGAAGAGACCAGTGTCTACCAATGTCTCTACAATGTCCTTTCAAGCAGTTGTCAAGAGTGATGAGGTCTCCCCTCAGCCTCCTCTTCCTCAAACTAAATAGTCCCAGCTCCCTCAATCACTCATAAGCTTTATGCTCCAGGCTTCCTATCACCACTGAACTCCTCTTCCTACTTGGTAGCTCAGAAATGACAGTTTTGCCTCCTCCAGGAGTGGAGCACTCAACGACTTGGCTGTTTGCAGGGGATCAGCCCCACAGTTCAGCAACCATGCTTGCTGCATCCTGGTGCTGCGAGGAGGTGACAAGCTGGGTCTGGTGCTCACTTGGACCCTGATGTGCCACACAGTGCATCTGCTCTCTCCTGGGGAGTTGTATTAGTCCTTGTTTGTAGTTTAAGAGTCGTTCCTGATTTTAAAAGAAAATAAGTATTTTGAGGGGTTTCAAATGTGATTCTTCGTGGTACTGTAGTCCACACATAGTCTTACATGCAATTTGAGGAGGTACAGTTTCTACAATAGGACATTTCCCTCTGGCAAGCATGTAAAGAAAAGGGTAGGAGAAGGATGTGAGCCATATTGTCCACTTTCCCCACTAGTGGCAATTTCTTCTGAAACAGAGAGTGGAAAAAAAGGACTACAGAATGTTATCTTAAAATCCATTCACACCTCTGTCTCTCACCAGTACTTAGGACTTACTGCATTTCCACTATTAAAAAAGTGTGGTGTCCATTAGGCCTATTCCCAGCCATTGCTATTTGATGTCAAGTCCCAGGTAAAGACCCTCAATTTCCCCATCTAATGCCTTTTTATTGTTGTTGGGTTTTTTTATTTGTTTGGTTGGTTTGGTTTGGTAGATTTGTTTGTTTGTTTGTTTTTGTTGTTTTGGGGTGGTTTTTTTGAGGGGACATTTGCAGATAGACAACCAATCTTGCCACTTGCCATCCATGTAGGAGACCTCTTCTGCACCACTGCCTCCCATCCCCAACCTGCATGCCACCATGACTGAGGTCCCCCTCCCTCCATCTCCTGTGGCTTCCCTCACTTTGCAGAGCTCACTTGGTACCACATCAAACTGTGGGTGGGTGAGTAGGTGGGGAGTGAAAGGAGAAGCCCCAGGCTGCGGGTCAGTTGGTGCCATCCCAGTAGGGGAGCAGCTCTTCCAGCACCACCCTCCAGCCCAGTTCCAGGTGAGGAGGCTTTTGCACAGAGGCTCCCAACTTCCCTCCTTAAGCAGGCAAGGATTTTTTTCCCCTTTCCCTGCAATAACTGTGGCAGGCATTAGTGAGCTGCCGGCCTACACAATTCCAAAGCATAATTAAGATAAGAGACTAATACAATTCCCTGATATTAAGTAAGAACTTTCTATTTGTAGGCAAACCACTAGAAAAACACACAAAAGAGGTAATTTTAATATGAAGGGTTTTTTTTTCTTCCAATAATTCGTCCCTTAAAAATAAGAAAACAAAACCTAAACATTTTGGCACAAGATAACATTTAAGGAACTGAGCAGTATTATTGTGCCGTTCCCTTTCCTTTGTCCTAGCACTTGCAACTTCTTTTGCATGTTTTCCTCCCAGTTCCCTTCACAAACTGATCATAGCTCTGTTTTTTTTTAACATTACAGCATTCTGTTCATTCCTTGACAGACCAAAAGTATTGCTGAAATGCCCATAAATAAATTAGCAAAAAAAACCCCAAACCCAACCAACTCGCCTCAAATCTAATAAGAACTAATTCCAGAGAAACTCATATTGCTGTCAATGCTCCCCCTTGCAGAGAGGTATTACACCACTGCAGTCCACCAGGTTCAACAACAAACCCTATCTTTATACAGGGGAGAGACAAGGAAACATTCTTGCTAGAAGTTTCCATTAAGAAAAGAAGTGAAAAAAAAAATATAGCAACATACAATACAAACTTTTTTCTCTGTTTTTTTTTTTTTTTTTTAAGATTAACAGTAGAGAGAACCAGGCAATAAGAACTGTTGTTTCCCAACTCCATCATGAGGTGCGTTTCATCACCTGTTTCTTCATTATCCCGTGGGGCCCCAACGTGGTCCAGCATAGGTACCCTGGTGACTCAGCAATGGAGGGTATGGGAGGATGAGAAGGGAAGGACCAGCTATCTGCTTCATGTTGCATGAGGTTATGATCAGTTTGATAGAATCAAGGACTTGCCCAGTGAGGGTGGTGGGCTCCATGCGGGAGTGTACAACACCTGTGAACCCATTGTGGCTTCTGAATTGAGTAACTGGGTTTTCAAGAACTGGAAAGTTATTGTAGACCCATGATTTCACACACAGTAAAGGTGTGAGCAAATCATAAAATATTTGTGGGAAATCTCTCTCCCTAATCAGCCCATAATCCCCGCCTTCTTCACCCTCCCCCTCTTTTTCCTTCCCATTGCTTGGAGTAGACAAACTATTTATGGTCTGCACAGGGATTATGCTTTATCCACTTTATCCAGCCAGCAACCTACTGGAGTTTCATGTACTCTAAGAAATATGAGCTACCAAAATGCCTCTTCCAATTTTTGTAATTTCAAGTATTTCTTGCGTTTGCAGATGCCTAAAGGCTCTGGAAGCGAGCACTGCAGAAGCAGGGGGAAGGGCTGGGAGCCATTTCTGCTTCAACACCACAAGCTCTCAAATACCCTGTATCTCATTTAGAAACCTGTCAAAACACCTTTCCAAATAAACAACTTTTTCTCCTTTCAGAGTCCCCTGCTGGGTATCTTGATATACGTTGATGCCAGGCATACGCTGATGTCAGCTGCTAAGGGAAAACAACATTTCCAGTACCCGAAGCAGGAGCTGGGAGGAGCTCACACTTGGCAGCTGCTGGATGCTGAACTGGGAGACTGTAAATACAGGACAGGAGTCCACCCCAGGCCTGGGAGGAGGTGTGGGTTAAGCACACACAGGGTTTTATCCTGTAGTTACAAGGTCTGTGGAAGGGAAAAGCTAAGGACACACTTAGCCCGTGCTCCTGTCCCCTATGGGCAGGGCTTGTGGGCAGGAAAGTGCCCAAAAAGTAGCTGTCAAGCATATGCTGCAAACACAGCATAAGGCAGGTGAGGCCCAGCTTGTAAGCACAGATGGCCTGTTAAAGACTAATTTTCTGGTTTAAATTTTTTCTTTTAACTGAATTTAAGGCAGTAAGATAAATTCTCCACAGACTCTTAATGTGCAAAATCCGTTGCCCCCAATCACAAAAGCTCTGTGGTGATGGTGACAGCCCACTGCCTTTGTCTAGGTTCAGATCTTAATTTCAGCTTTATGTTAGGAGGACCCTGTATTCTCCCACCTTGTCAGAGAGCTGCTGCTGGTGGGCTGGGAGGGATGGAGTTATCACAGGTGGCTGTGCTGGGCTCCCAAATCCCCTTGGACTTGATGAAAGAGTGGGGTGAAGAAGGACAGCACATGTTTCCATAGGCCACAAGAGGAAGCAGCTGCAGGAGAGGTGAAAATACAGCGACCCAGTGGAGAAAGGAGCTGCCGGAGTAGATATTCCAGACACCAGTAAGGCTCCAGTCAAATCTGTGATGGGATTTCCCAAAGAGAAAAGACAACTGGGAGAGGGAGGACACAGAGGCTTCCCTTTTGCACCCACCTCCATGTAATTGTTGCAGTGACCAAGGAAAAGCGCAATAGTTTTTTGGTAAAACCATGTGGTCTGTATCCTTCAGGAGCCACATGCTTTTGGGGAGATAATCCCGACCAGGGCATTATCCCTCCCCAGGGTCACCAGGGTGGGCACTGACCCTGGAGCTGTAGGGGCCTGACCCTGCACAATCCTACCTGGATGAAAAGAGAGGGCTCATTTTAGTGGCACAGACGGGATGCACCAGCCAGAGCCCTGCTCTGGGCCTGCAGGGACTTGGATCCTCTCCTTAGTCCCATCGCTGCTGTGGTGCTCATGGACCTGGACTAACCACTTCATGTCTCTGGGCCTTTATTTTCCAACTGTAATATGGAGATAATTACATTGACTTTCTTCATAAAATGCCTTGCAAATGCTAGACAACAGCTAAGTACTATCATGATTATTGTATAAAATAATCCATTATAGCCTCTGGATGCTGGAGAAGAAATGAATGATGGCTGGAGTCCACATAAACAGTGTTAGATCAATGCAGGCACTATTACAATGTTGATCTGGTCTCCTAGTGTGTGTTCCCACAAATCCACATGGAGATGAAAAATCCAAACATATCTCTTGGCTGACAACTGACTGAAGCTATGTTACAGGGAGGAAGAAAAATCTAACCCCATTGCACAAACCAAACTACATAGTTCCTGCTTTGATCACAGAAGGAAGAAAGTTTTTTGGCCGAGTTTGCTGCATATGAAGAGAATTGTTTTCAGTTTGTTTTGGGGGTTATTTTTGCAGATGAGCCATCTGAGTTTGATAAGAAGACGGCACCCTACCAGTGCACTTAAATGTTTAACACTCTGTCAAAGTGAGGCACTCGTCGGCTTTAAAAATTAAAAACTGTCTGGGAACAAAAGCACTGTCCCATTTGCTGACAATGGGAAAGAAAAATCCCAAATTAACCTCTGTGCAAGCTCAAACGAACATCTCCTGTGCTCCATCTACCAAAGAGGCAAACTGGAGAATGAATTCAAGGTTTTTCTAGGAAAGGTTAAGAAGAAACCAGCTTAATTCTACACTCTGCTGAAAGCCTGCCCAAAGCCACTTGCTACTTTGTGGTTGAGAAATTGTCTGCTTCCTGCTCTTCCTCTACACCCCAGTCATCACCAGTCAATGCCAATTAAAGCCCTAGAGGAGCTACTCGCAAAAGCAAAATACGTGGTCAAACAGAAACGCATCTATTTCTTTGGTGCAATGCTGTAACCCATGCATTTTTAAGGAGGGTGTGTGACAAGTGCTTTACACCCTGGTGAGCGGAGAGCAGTTGTGTGCCACAGACCTGCCCTGGGTACCAGCATCTGCTGTGGGCACCAGCATCCACCATGGCCCCACTCTGCCCAGCTCCCATCCTGGCAGGCACAGAGCTGCAGGATGGTAGGCGCTATGTTCTGCCTTTTCTAAGTCCTACAGCAAGGAAGGAGAGGAATAGGTTCTTTTCAAAAAAGAGACCAGTGGAGAAGATGGCTCCAGAGCCTCCGCAGTCGCAGGACACTCTGTTCACTGCACAGTGCTGCTGGCCTGGATGTCAGAATGAGCATTTAGGAGGTGGACTCTCTGGGGTCGCCATCTGTACAGTAAATCTGTAGTAGCCTCACCCAGCACAGCAAGGTCAGCATGGTAGCCCTCTTCAAGGACAAGCTCATCAGGGTCCATGTGACATTTCACTGCAGGAACACACACAACTTGCCACCGGCTGGTTCATTAGTACCAAGGTGGCTATTACAGTCCTTGCCAGGGAATTTCATCTGCTATGTATGGCTTTTGCAGAGCTGCAGAACTCAGTACCCATCTAATCTCCTAATTAGAAACAGAAGCCTTCACTTTAATGTGATACCTTTGTTACGATGCTTTAATCCTCACAATGCATTTCTTCAGGAGACCTGTGTCTTCCTGATCCAGTCTCATCCTGTGAAGGAAAAATACCCCAATGACATATCAGCAGATAGAGACTGTGTATCTCAGTGAGACTTTTGACTACAGTAACCCATCACCTTATACAAAACAGTGCACAGCCAAATGATTCCCCAAAACAATGAGGTAGGGAGTGTGGGGGTGTGTAAAATCCAGGATTCACATTTTCAATCACAGGGCCCAAAATCAGAAGCCTAGCCTGAGATTTTATTAACGGTTTCTTTTTCCCCTCAGGTCTCACATATTCCCCTTGGTTTCAGCTGCTGCTTTAAAAAGCAAGTTCCTCCAAGGTGAGGGGGAGGGAGAGGGAACCCATGTGAGGTATTGGACCATTAAAATTTGCCAAAAATGTAAAAATATTGGGGCACTTTGTCTGCATATATCTGAGCATCTCTGCCTAGCAATGTCACCGAGTTCCCTCTCAGGATGTGCAGAACTCAGTTATACAGCAAAATACTTCTTCTGCCATAGTCCAAGTTTCTTATTTGAAAAGAAGATGACATTTATTCAGTTGGTAAAATAATCCAGCAGCACATATTGTGCCCCTCTCACAGCTTTTGGAAGAAAACCCAATATCCACATTCCTACTGATATAAAAGCTTTTCTGCAGTCACTGGCAGAGTGTTTGGAAAGGGTTTCAAAATACCTGTATCAGCAAGATGCATATGCCTGATTTCTGCTTGCATGGCTCAGGCTGTAGAAAGTGGCCGTCACGTAAAGAAGTGGTAGAAAGGCCTTCAGTTACATGTTAGAAAACAAAGTGATTGCAATAAGATTTAAAAGTGGCTTTGCTAAGGGGAATTGGGCGGCTTATGTCAGTCCTTTCGGTTGTTTGACAATACCTAAACCAAGAAACTTAGATCCAAAGACAAATAAAATAGCCTGTGCTTCACACATCCATCCGCAGACATAGAAAACCTTCTGTTCCCCTGGGAGATTCCCTGCCCCAGCCTGCTAATCCTCATCCACGCTGGAGCACCGGCTGCACCGCAGATGAGCCCAGGGAGATGAGCTGGTAGGAAAAATAACATGGAGAAAGCAGATGGGGAAGAGGGAAGGCACGAGCACCCCTCTGTGACACAGTTCAGTGCTAGGACAGCCTTATGTGTGGACAAGGCCAGCCTTGGAGAAGGGAGGGGAAAGCAGTGAAGGCACACACCCGCATGGTCAGAAGCAACATTCGAAGCCATAGCCCCAGCACAGCCGCTTGCTGCAGAGCCATAGGCAGGAGCACAACTGCTACTTGCAAAGCCATCATCTCAGTACAGACACTTTCTGTATCCTGTGATTTTCCAGGGTCAGGCTAGATCACGATTGGAGACTGGAAAAGAGCACTCACGGGCAACATCAGACACGCACCAAGCTCCATGGGCAGACTCTTCAGATCCTACCGCTACATATACACAAGAGACCACGCTGCTGATGCAAAAAATTTCTCTCTGTAATCACTTAATCCCAGCTGTTCCCACAGCAGCCTTTTTTTTCATGAAGAGGTACCCTGGCCATACTGGCTCGAAGCATGTGAGCGTTTAATTGAATATCTGATTCCTGGCAGTGACTGATCTTGGCTTCTTCCGAAGAAATCTTAAATATGCTCCTCCATGACACATGCTACTGGGCAGCAATATGTTGTGGAGAAAGATTTTATTTCAAAGGTGACTCGGGCTCAACATGTTTGTGTTGTGTAGATAGGATAAACTGTAATTGAGCACCTGTTTTTTCTATGCAAGTGCCTCAACCTGACATTTCCAAAATTTAAATGCTCTCAGCACTGACCTTGGGGCCACTGGGAAGAGCTGCATTTTTTACACTTTTCTCAGCATCAAAAATCTTTTGGCTGGCACCTGCAAGAATGAATGCACATGGAAAGCTAGAGGCAAATAGTTTAACAAGTTTGAAAAGTGGCTAAATAGCCTCCCTTCACCCTGGTAGTGACACAGAATTATTTCTATTTTTGTGAGGTGAATTGGGATATTTTTGTCACATCCTTCATTGATGCTTTGTCCCTCCTTGAGTTTGTATTAAGTCAGAAAGTGCTCAGGAAGTCTTTCTTCATTGCCCACTGTTTGATATCTTTCTGCCCTGATTCTAGATTTCACAGGCTCTGATTTCCATCTTCTACCGAATTCTATGACACATTTTGTCTGATACAGAAATAAACATATATATATATTCCTTTTTTGTTTTTGCATTATCCTTCTCGAGGAAACCAAAGTAAATGCCATATTTGAACTGGAATATGCTGATTTCCCAAGTGTTAGGTTTCCCTCCATCTGTACTGTGACCAAGGGATTTGTTTGCTTTTTGCTTTAACACAACGGCACACTGGGTTTCCACCACTGACATACCTGTGTTCTTCCCAGGAGACTGCCACTAATTCCATCACAGCCAGATGAGAGAGCAGTGAATATTGCTCCTGACAGGGTTATTACTTTGTACTTAGGATGCTGAAACATTTAGAAAAATTATTCCAATCTCAGTGTTTATTCATATGGTACGATATTACTGTTCACCTTTACTTACTTTGCTTCCACAAGCGACACCACGCTCTGCCATTAATCCTGTCTGACAGGGCTGCTCTGCTGCCCATGTTGATAGCATCTGTATGAAAGGAGGAACAGATGATCAAACCACACATAAACCAACTCCAGGGCTGAAATTAAGAATAGTCCTTCCAGTGAAATGGTAAAGGTTTGGAATGAGTTGACATTTGAATAATGTACTGCTGATAAGATAAAAATCCCACAAAAGCTTCTCGGTTCAAAAGCATAGGGAAGAATGCTGAAAGTCATAATACACAGCTCTTCAAGAGCATCCTTAAAGAACCCAGCTGCTGAGAGCTGAGGTACAAAATTAAGAACTTTTTCTCCCTAAACCCTTTTTAGTGTGTCAAGTTCTGCCTCCAACTTATCCAGATGCTGTAGGCAACTGGAATAGGGCAAGTAATAAGATTTTCAGTTTGATGCCACTTCTAAAAACAAGAATCCCAAAACAAAACAAATTTGTGGGTGAAGCAAACTTTTTGTTCAGTCTGAACATTTTGGCTTGGAGCACTTAAAACTTCCAAACTGAACCTGAAGGATCTCGAAATAAAGTTGTGGCAAATCAGAAGATTTTGAAAGGAGTGGTTCAGCCACTTTGAAGTTTGGGAGCTTGTTTCTTCCCCTTCTGTGCTTATGAACAATTTGACTAAACTGACATTTCGGTCTCCGAACTGACATTTTCTTTCAAAGAAATCTTTTGGCCAACAAATCATCATCTCTCTGTGTAGCAGATACAAAGAGAAAGCTCTCCAATTTGTATCCCTTTGAGTGGCTCCAACACATCCTCAGAAGTAAAAATGAGACGTGAAACCAAAAACCTGTCACTTTGATCCAAATGAAATACCTATAGCCAAAGTAAAGCAGTGAAGACAGCTTTGGGCTTATGGCAACTTCTGACTACTGGTATCCACTTGCTAAGCTGAAGTGGAAAGCCACCGTGCTCCAGGAGGTAAACTCAATATAAAGTTCTTTAAAGATTCATTCATATTAATTTTCACAATGGGAAGAAGCTTCCTGTTGTGAAGTCTTTAATAAAGAGGACTTGTGCAAACACTGTCCTCACCCTGTCCCATCCTCCTTGCTCTGTGTCCTGCACCCTGGGAGAGCTGGAAGTACAAGAACAGTCCCCAACAGGGTGAGCCCCCTGAGACCCACATAACTGTAGGGACCACGTCCCTTCTGGCCAAATATGGGGTGAGGTGAGATGCAGCCATGGGTGGGCACACTGCTGCTCAGCACACCTCAGATAGCTCTTCCGCCACTGCTGCACTTCACTGGTGACATACACTGCAGAACCTGTCTCAAATGGAACAGGCCTAAAAGCAGCCAAGTGGCTCTATTTAAAACTGAAGAGGAAAGTGCAAAGCTTTGAAGTCAGAAGGCATATAATGAATTCAGCAAAACTTTGTATTTCAAAGCCGGTTCTATTTGCAGAAGCCATCTGCCCAGAGAAAAGCTCAAACATGCACCTCTGACAGGAGTCAAAGGAGTTGAGGGAAACAGATCTCATTGAGGATGTTTCACATCATCCGTTCCCACAATATCTGAAATGTCACTTTGTAGTGGAGCAGCTTCCACTCTTATATCAATTACAACATTTACATCCAGCTCCCCCGGGGTTGTTGGCATTTGAAGCGACTGTCCAGTCCAGTAGCTCCCAGCAATTCCTAATGAGTTATGTCAATAAGACATCACTGCTCGTCCCTCCTGATGATAACTATGAGCTCTCTGGAGCTTTCCCTTAAGCCACTGTCTTACTTATCCCTTTATTGAAGATTATTGATCTTCCTCTCCGCCCCTTGCCAGCACACAGCTTTTAAGGCACAAATCCAGAGCTGGCTCCATCCAAGAGGACAAGGCATAGTGCAATGTGCAGTCCTTTCCCAGGAAAGGAGCACAGCCCATGAGCCAGGTTATCATTGCGAGCAGCAAATGCAAACCCAGCCTTTGGGAAGAACCAGCCATGGAGACAGCTTCTCCCAAGCATCATCTCCCCAGAGCACCCATCAGCCATACCGGTCTGCAGCACGCAACTAGGGCTTACGTTTTTGCAGTGAGGCAAAAAACCAGACATCGTGTAAAGCTCAGAACAAGGCTGTTTAAGAATTCTCTCTGATATCACTAGTCTTTCATACAGCCCATAAGAGCCATTAAAATTCTCTCTGATAACTGGCTTCCCAAGAGCATGAGAGCCAGGCAAGACCACGCCAGCCACAGACTCAACCAATAGTTCTCCTGGCTTAAAACAGATCCTAAAATAAGCCCAGAAGTGTTCTGTGAAACCAATCTATGTTGTAGACTGTGAAGATTTGTCTCTGTATCACAAGGAAGTGGAGAAAAGCAGAGGTCATTCCTGTGGGAAAAGGGTGAAAACCATCACTGGAAACTCGCATCAGCCAGAGCAGTCGCAGGGAAGTTGGCCATGGCCACTGGCCCTAACAGAGCTTGGTGCTGTGTGAATGATGACTGTCGATGAGCAGCATTTCCTCAGGTCTCTTCCCAGCTGCATTGCTGGTGTTTACAAATCTGGCACGATCGTCGCTGTCTTTGATAGTGGACAGTGACCCTAATGGAGGCAAAAGTTATCGAGGAAAAGAGCAAGGTTATAAGCAGGCAGAGAGAGACAGATAACATGACTGCGTAAGCCTTGTTTTATTAGAAATCAACTTAAAACCAGTTTCCTCTTATTTCTGAAATCCTGGCTTTCTTGTAACATTCACTGTGTACAGCCCACTGCAAATGTTTACATATGTTAATGAGATTTCACCTCATTGCAATCTTTAATGTATTTTGCTTTAAGACATTCCTGCCAAATAGTTATTTCTTCATCCGTGCTGTTTCGGTTAAGAAGTACCAGCCTTTGCCTGCCTGTGCCCACATTTATGCCGGTGGCATCAGGTGGGAAACAAGCCCCAGAACCCCAGGTGTCATCCAGCCCTTCTAGGAGAAGTTCTGTAGCACACAGAGGAAGGAAAGTGCAATATTTTTCCTCAGTGGCCTTGAAAAAGCAGCTTTTACCTTCTGCAGTTTTGTCAGCCCAAGAAATTTATTGTTTTTCCGTGCCTGTAACTGTGAATGAGCTTGGGGATAGGGATCCTTCTAGCTGTGACAGCAATTCAGAGGGATTCTTCAGAGCACCTGGGCCACACAGGCACATGCAGAGGTCTAAGCATGTTTAAGAATTCTTAAACATGCACGTTCCTGACCTTGCCACTGAAATTACGTTGCAGGAACCAGCACACAGTCCCACCTCTCATCTTACTGTGACTCCAGGAGAGGAAGAAACTCCATGTTTTTATGATACCGCTACAGCTTCAGCCAGGCTTTGTTGGCATAAAGCTGTTCTTTGTTAAGGTCCTCATCAGTGTCTGCTCACCCAGAGGAGTGCACCTTCCAAGTCAACTTTCCAGTAGTCTCAGAATAGGTGCTGCAAAGGAAAGAGCAGACCAGCTCTGTGGCAACTCTAATAATTGAAAATAAATTTAAAAAAACATGGATATTCACAGAAAGAAATTCGAACTGAATCTTTCTATTAATATTACCTGAATTAGCACAGTATGCTAACAGGATCCCAGACTCCACCTGGGCCACGTGGCACCTTCTCCAGCTGGTGTCTGGCAGGACAAACCCACACAGGTACAACCCCCTCTAAAATGCTAAGGCTCAGCTGCTTCTCACAGCCACACAGTCTCCACATCCATCCTGCTGGAGCACCTCCCAGGAGTTGGTAGAAAACTTGCTCTATTGCTCCTGATGCCTAGTACTAATTGCAAACAGAAGAGGCGGCTTAATGTGGTGTAATCCTGTCCCTTTTAACTTTTACTTTTTTGGACAGTGCAGTTTCTTTCTTGCTGTTTTCAGTTTTCTAGGGGGTAATTTATTATCCGGACACCTTCTCCCAGCAGGTTACCTCCTTCCCACTTTCAGCCCAGCTGCCGTCCTCAGAGGCACCGGGCAGCCAGATGGACCGAGGGATGCACAAACCTACTCATCGGCACCACTTTTCATCAAGGGTAAGAGAAGGATATGGCCACTACAGTGGCTGTTTTTTTCCTACCTTGTCTTTTTAAAATGGCAATATCACACGTACTATGGGGTTATTTCCAACTGAGCATTTCTTGCTTTTTCATTCTCAAAGTGGGTTGGCTGCTGGAACAAGTTGCTTCCTAAGTTGTCATTGCTGGAGGTCAGTGCATTGCTGAGGTTTAATGCATAGAGACAGGCACTGGAAATTATCTGAACATAGGTACTTTTTGACCCCCAAATGTTATATGGCAATAAGGAAGAAGGAACAGTTGAAACAATTTCCAAAGGTGGACAACAGCAGCAACCCACGGTTCAATACTCTTGACTGCAGGGGCAGAGGACACACTCTTCCCAGGGTGAAGCTGCCTCACTATGTTGGATTTGGAATGCAGGGCACTTGCTCCCAAGACTTTTTAAGCATAGACACCAAGAAGTCAAGCAAATAAAACAACAGCCACCTAATTATTTGCATTCCAGCAATATACAACTGCAGTGTGAATACCTACCAGCTGTACCTACGTGTCAGCTTTTCCAAACTAAGATCATTTCTTTGTTGTGCAAAGAGTAGGAGAAGAAGGTTAGCAAAGGATGCTTAGTCCAGGCTCTGCACTGATAGGAGGGCTAGTGCAGGCTCTCTGCTCTTCCCTGCTTCAGGAGGTCTGTGAAAGCCGGAGATAGGCTCTGCTTCAGCACAACCTGGCATTAGCACGGCATTCTTCGAAAAGCGCCTGCAATAAAATAGCACCTTCTTACTGAGAAGATGTGCTCCCAGCAAGGATGAGGGTCATAGCTACTGATTTTAATGACAGAAAATGAGTCTGTGACAGATTAGTCATGCTATCATTGCAGAGTTAACTTGGCCAAGAGATAATTAATGGAAGATGTGTGGTGGAGTCCCCTGTGCTGCTCTGAAAGTCTAGGTCTGTAATTGGTACCACTGGCTCTTGTAAAAGAAAGTGTACTCCTGATCCAGCTCAGATATCAAAACACTGCACTCTGAAAGAAACATCTTGCTTTAGGAAGTGGCCTTCTGATAAAGTGATTTTAAACCACAGAGTCTTCTGGGCAAGTTTCTGGCTTCCAGTGCTGTTACTCTCCTCAATGTTGAGCTATACACTCTCTGATTTCCCTGCCACAGCTCCATGCTTTATGTAGCTGGTGACTCTCGATGACGCATTTTGATGCATTCAGCCCAACCACACACTAGCATGAACCAGAGCCACCGTATTTCTGGCTGTGGAGCTAGCATAAACATGGACCTGTGCCCAGACAGTGTTGGCGGTGGCTGGAAAACCAAGACTCAGAGTCTAACAAGAGAACTGGGAAAAAATCTGCTCCACTGAAAACATGGGGCTGGAGCAAATCTGACATTGCAGTGTACTGAGGGTTTCAGGCAGCACAGTCTTGGTGTTGGGAAGAGGCACTTCTCTTCCCATTTCCCTGGTTCCTTCCCACTATTCACAGTCACTCAGGAGCCATTTCCCCATATCCTACTTACAGACACGTGTCAGGCAAAGCTGATAAGGAAGGAGAAGACGATCTGATAGCCGAGTGGCTGTGCCACAGGCTCTCTGTGTGGCCTCATCACACTGTGGCTCAGTTTCTCCCCATAAAATGACTAACAGCACTTCCTTACCTCCTGGGAGGTGGCTGGGAGGATAAAAACAGCGACAGCCACAAAGTGCAAAGTTATTACAACCATCCGTCCAGAGAGACTGTCAGCTTTAGCACGTAGGCTGCTATCAGACATGGTGCTGAGAGCATTCCCAGTGGCTGCCCTGTTGGATGCAGCATAGGTGCCTCCAGGCTCAGAGGGTTGAACAAACTATTTTCTGCCTTGGAGAGAGAAAGTAAACCTCTTCCATCAGGTTTCTCCTTTTCTTCCAGAAGGCGGCAAAGGATATCTCTGCCTCCCTGGGTGTGCTGGGGAAAACAGAGCAGGGGCTTGTGCCTGGAAGAAGCTGAGAAGCCATACTGGGAGCCTCCATTCCTCTTTCCTCCAGAAAAGTAACAACTAGGTGTGGAAAGATGTTGTCAAACCCTGCACCACATCAGTTCTTGCCACAAGTGCTCCCTCGCCTCTAACCACCCTGAAAAGAAGCACAGCATAAACAGCCTAGTTAGACCTACTCCAGACGCCTGCTGTGGTGCATCAGGAGATTAACATATTAACTCTGAAAAGCCCACTAATTTTAAGGATAACTCTGTACTTAAACTGAAAGAAGTTTTGCAGAGATCAGCAGTTCATCTGATGCTAAGGAACCAGGGAAACCTGTTAACAGCAGACTCTGTGGATAATTGAGAAAATTATTCAACGCTGCTTTTAAAGGAGATGGATAACAATACTGCATGGCTTAGGAATACTTTGCTCCTCATCTTTTCAAATATACATTTGCAATGGTTTGTCACCAGCTTTTGCCTTGCAATCAAACATGGGCTTTGCTCCTACTGGAACTCCAGCTAAGCAGCGTAAGCAGAGTCAGACCTTGCAAGAAAGACTATGGACAAATACCTGATGCAGGAAGTTTGCTTTGTTGGTGGCTTTTTTTTGTTTGGTTTTTTTTGGACATAGTGTATTGCATACAGTCAGGCATTAAAGTATTACTTGACAAAAAGCAGGAGGAAAAAGCAACAGCTCAAAATTATACAAACTACAGCATCTGAGACAGAAACCAAGGCAGCCCACAGGGCAGGGAGGAGCAGAGGCAGGGACGAGAGTACCTGAGGGAGCTCAGCTTGGTGGGGTGGGAGGGACAAACCTGCAGAAAGAAGCAGGACTGGCACCGTGCCCGACACATGCATCCCAGGGCCTGGCAGACTTTGCCTAAGAACCAGTTCCACGAGTGAAGTTCCATCAGTCAGACCATCCTGCCACCACGGCCAATTGATGAG
Source organism: Jacana jacana (assembly GCA_013400555.1). Lineage (NCBI taxonomy): Eukaryota > Metazoa > Chordata > Aves > Charadriiformes > Jacanidae > Jacana > Jacana jacana. The sequence continues at coordinate 50,009 of VZTM01035086.1, read as the reverse complement.
AGCAGCCTGCCTGCAGCCAGACACATCTTCTAGGCAAAGGGAAGAGGTGTGCATTACTTCTTTTTGTTGTTTGTTTGTTTTTTTTCCTATTGGGGAACAGTCACAAACAAATGCCACAAAAATCTGGCCCTAAAACAGTACATGGAGCAAAAATTAGCCTCGGAGCAATCGGATGTGTGGGCATGTTTCCCACTTTTTCATCCAGACACACTAAACCGCATGAAAGCTGCTGAAAATAGAGAGCTGGGAACTCCCCTGGTGAAGCAGAGACCCGGGCTGCTGCTTGCTCTGAAGCAGCCTCTCAGTGCTCCAGGGCAGACAGCATGGCTGGAGAAAAAAAGGACACATCTAGAGCATGGTAGCTGCCAGGGAACCCCAGCCAGGACAGTATGACATAGCTTGCAGACACCAGAGTCCCAGGTGATCCCAGAAACCATATCCTCAACCCTGGTGTATATCTGCCCTCTCCTCATTCCTGAGCAGGACTACATAAAGTTCCCACCTGGGACAATCACCTTGATTTAGAAAACCAAAAAACCCAAACCAACCAATAATTCAGGAGCCTAGAGTTCCTGTCTTTCCTCAAGGTGGATTTCTTCTGAAGCCAACGATTCTTATTTCCCCCCCCAATCTTGTCAGCATTACTCCAGGTGGAAGCTGTTTCATAGAATCATAGAATCATAGAATCATTTAGGTTGGAAGAGACCCCTGGGATCATCAAGTCCAACCATCAGCCCTACTCTACAAGTTCTCCCCTACACTAGATCCCTCAACACCACATCTAATCTGCTCTTAAACACAGTCGGGGAGGGTGACTCCACCACCTCCCTGGGCAGCTGGTTTGGTTAAGGTGGGCTGTTTTCCCAGTTTTGTCCTGTCCCTATCTTTCACCTTGACTTCACATTGGGAAGAGGCACATTACATTTCGCATAAGCCCAGGCATATGTGAGTGGTTATGTGTGACCGGCTACATATAATTATTTTAGATGTAGGCCTATAAATGATTCATTAAGATCTATATCAGCTGGTTATTTAATGTGTCTTGCTAATTAAAACTTTGTGATAAAGACAACTACAGCTTTCTGTAATTATGCCTCTGGACAGTGCGATGCGCTTCCAACTAGTATTTGCAATCCTGGGTGCAAGTTGACACTTAAAGTAGGGTAGAAAAATATAGGTTAACTGCTGCTCTTAATTGGTCTTTGTTACAAAGATTATGGTAGAATTTCATTGTACAACACCCTGGGACTCTTCTGCATAGTGCACATTACAGGCACCGTTATGTGATGGTGCTGTACCCTGCATTATCCTTTTGCATACCTGAGAAGCTTGTGAAAAACAAACAACAATTTCGCCTAGAAGTAACGTACCTGGCTTGACTCATCTTGGGGGGAGAAGGGGAGTGGACCAAAGACATGTTTGAGGAAATGCAGCATGTTTTACCCTACAGGATTAGATCTGGCATTTCTTGCTCAAGCCATAGATCCTGCTAGGCTCACTGTAGGCTTCTCCTCAGTAAGGTCTACAGATTTGCAGTCACCATATGCTGGATCCAGCTTCCATCAGTGCCAGTAGGAAGAAACACAGTGACTCAGAAAGCACATTACGTCCCTGTTCCATTGGTCAAAAAGGGAGCTGCACTGAGTTTACTTCAGTGTAACTAAGTAGGTCTAACTCAGTTTGTCTTCAGTTTTGCTCTCTCAAAAAGTGGTATCAAAGGGAATATGCCTATGTATGAAGCAGGTAGGAACTTTAAAACATTTTCTTGGGATGGCTATCAATATAATAATGCATCAGTAACAAGTGATAAATGCTAAGTAAAAGAAGCTTTTCCTAAGCAGCTTATGCTAAGAAAATAAATCTCGCCCCACTACCAAAAGACTACATTAAGAGTCATTCCTTCTAATCTCGCTGGCAGCCTGATATCGCCGCCAGGATAAACGTAAATTTGGTCACCTCGGTGGCTCATCCACTGCAAGTTCTGCTTGGTTAATCGCAACGGGAGACAACTGCCTTTGTGTCGGCACTTGGTGTGTCTCCTGGGAGGATGCTCAGCTTGCTCCTGTCGTCATCGGAGCAGGGCATGCTTCACCCAGGGGCATGACTCAGGTATAGCTTGTTGGCTCTTGTTAGCCACAGAGCGTTGCCTAAACCCTGAAGTCTGCATCCCATGGGAGCAATGCACTAATCTAATCTGTGGTTATTTTCTACAAACACAAATTTGTGAAGACAAAACAAAGACTATAGGAGATAGGTCATATGTCTGTCAAACTCATTTGAGTCCTCAGAGGTGACCTGGTATAGTCCTTGTCACTGTGGCCAACACCAGTAACTCACCAGGGTAGGAGAAAAAGGAAGCAAAATCTGTGCTGATCCTAAATGCTGTCTTCTTCCCACTGTCTCTTTCCAGCTTCTCATATCCAGCCTCGTTCACTTGGTGCTGCACCCTAGAAAGCTACTGCAGGATAGAGCTAGAATGGATTGAGTAAAGAAAGTCTTTAAATGTAACTTTGCTTTGGTTAACAAGGTGTTGACTGACTGACTGACCTTGTGCCTGTAATAGCACAAAAGTAGTATCTAAAAACCTTGGCCATATCAAACAGCTGTCCCTCATACAAGAAAATTAATGAAGCCCAGTTTCCTATAGACCTGAGTCTCAGACCACTTAATGGTGGCTCCTCTATTTACTTTTCAGTTATTCTCATGATACAGTGGACACTAATAAGCTGTTAGTCACTCTTGTCTCAACTGTTCTTTGGCGTGTGTTGAGGTCTGAGTTTCAAGTTAAGTTTTTCAGTGCCCTGTGATACCAACCATTGCTGATTATACTGCTGATAGCAGCCTCTGGCAATTACTCGGAGAAGCACTCATGGTGTAGCCTTCTCCTGTATGGGAGCATTTCACAGAGAGATTGTTTCTCTATCCAGTGATCTACTTTAATTAAACTGATAGGAACTTAACTACGTTTGAGACTCCTAGCTTATCAGAAGTGATTCAGAACGATCAGCCTCAAATAAGGAGGTACAGACCAAGTGAGTGTCTCAAACCTCCCGTGAGACAAGTTCACTAAACAAGATAGCCCTGCACCTGTCAGCTCTAGCCTGTGATGGCTGTGATGATGCCTGTACATTATTATTAGCTAGTAGAGAAGAGATCTGGGCTTAGAAAAAAAAAAGAGAAGATGAAGCTGTTCAGAAGTTCCTCAGTATGTACCACCCTTGTTCCTGTCTTTGAGGGATGCTGCTGTGTTTGAAAGATGCCTCAGACAGAATGGTTTGGGTTGAAAAGGACCTTAGAGATCCTCTAGTTTCACCTTACTGCCCTGCGCAGGGACACCTCCTACTAGACCAGGTTGCTCAAAGCCCCATCCAGCTTCATCTTGAACATTTCCAGGGAAGGGGGATCCACAAGTTCTCTGGGCTACCTTGTTCCAGTGTCTCACCACCCTCAACAGTAAAGAATTTCTTCCCAATAGCTAATCTAAATCTCTGCTCTTTCAGTTTAGAGCCGTTACCCTTCATCAGAACCATCTTCCAAAGTGGCCCTACTGGTCAGCATTTTTCCCAGCAAGGGAAATGAGGCAGTGGACAACCTTCAAAGGGCTCATCAGTATGTAGCTCAGCTCCATTTTTCCAAGCTATTGGTACGGTCACCTTCTGGGACAGACAAGAAGAGGCATCATTTCCACAGGGTGATAAAAGCCAGTCAAGCTCACCCTGACCTGAAACTATAAGGACAGCTTATCCCTGTCAGAGATTCACACTTGAGCAATATCACAGGTCAGTAGCTGCCAGTGAGTGAATGGCAGATGTAGACAAGGTTCAGGGTTAACTGCAGACACAGATGAATGGACGTGGCAGGGCATAGATGGAGCACAAACAGGGTGTGATGGCACCTGTACCCAGCAAGCTTTCTTTTGGCACGGAATGGGAAGAGCAGCAGCAGGAATGCCCAGAGCCTGAAAGGACGGGAAGGAGGAGAGTCTGACGCACGTTAGGACAGGAGCCATGTGCAGCACAGAGAGGGCAGAGGGAAGGCTCTAACGCTACTTAAATACACTCCTGGCTCAGTGAGAGACTCCTTGGCTGCATACAGCATTGGTGCAACTCAAGACTTGCTGCGGTTTTCACCTTGCATGTTCTTGGGTGCAGCAGCAAGCAATTCCCATTTCAGCAGCACAAATTCCCATTGCAAAACCTACTTCACTGAATGGTAGAGTCACTTGAACAGAGGAAATGCTTTTTCCCACTTGCACTGCAGTATTTCCCTCTGGCCTTTGAGTGACATCATCCTGGCATTCTCCTCCAAAAGCAGGTGGTTACAGGCATTGACTGATGGTAGGAAATGAATTATCATCTCCCCTGAAAAGATATGGAAACAGAACAGGATTAGATGTCTTACCCAAGGGCCATGAGGAGAAATGGAGTCAAATCCAGAATTAGAGTGAAGGTGCTCTAACAATAGGCTACAAGCTATAAATCTGCACACTGTCTAGCACAATGTGGCCGTAATCCTGCTGAGGCCTCCAGGCAGCACTGCAATATGCATCATCATAATAATGAGTTTCTAATCCAAATCAAATGCCCAACCCAATAGGTGCCACCTGACTCACAGAAAGGATTAGCTGACAGATTGTAAACAATAGTTGTGGGAGTCACTGGGCCCATTATGCAATCCTTTTATGCTGAATATACAGAAATAGCTGAGAAAATTAGGAGCTTTTGCTGAGAACATAAGTAACTCAGATTTTCAAATGGAAGTAATGGGCATTCTCATTCTTCAGCCTTAGGGATAAGCCATCGATATCGTTGCACACCATTCCTAACTCTTGAATCAACCAGATTAACAAGACCAGAGACTCATGTTTGTACCGTGAGACAATAAAGACAAGCTACTTACAAGATGATCCTCTGAAGCATCCATACCATGCCTGCTTCTTCCCATGAATAGGTCCTACTTTCTTTCATCACAAAAGTGCCTCTGTCACAAGCCAGAACGTGTGGGAGAAGCAGAAGGTGCATGGGAAAAATCAACAGATATCAGAGAAATTAACATTTCTTTATGAGAATGAAAAAATTTGAGATACAATAGATCTTTTTTGCTATTAAAATGCATGCTACTAGCCTAGAATTCAATTCCAGGAATAGCAAAGAGCTGGCATTTAGAAGACAGACAGAATTGCTGGAGTTACCGTAACTCAAGAAGAACTCGTCTGAGGATAGACAGCTTGGCTCAGCCACCAACAGCCATATTACAGACCACACTCAGTCTAATCACTGTGCAGTTTCACCAAGCCTGGGCTTCATCATTCACCTCACAACAAAGCTGCTTAAATCACCCCTCAACTCAATTTAGGAGGAGGATGTATTAAATAGATATCAGTTAGGGACAGTCTTCTGGGGATACTTTAGGTTAATGATAGAAAGAAAAAAAAAAAAGGTGACTTTTATTAATTTCCCTCAGTATCCAGCCTTTATAATTTACGATGTTTTCATGTATTTTTTTTCTAATGTCATCACTCTTTCTGTAAGAAAAACAAGATATAGAATAATAAATCAGACCTAACACTTGCCAATCCAGATTCTTTGGTAGAGGAGACAAAACAAACTCTCGGAAAGAAGGCTTGTTGCTAACCTTGTCAGCAAGCATAAAGAAAATCAAGGAGAGTTATGTGCGCTAATTTTGTTATCTTTCTGAGGCTTGTGATCTTAAAAATCCTCAGGGATATTTTGAGAAGTTCCTTCTCTGTTAATTCCAAATGGGAAGCATGCTTCATGCACGTTCCTCAGATGAACAGCAATTAACAGTGAAACAATTATGATAAATGGCGAACGATAATAAAATAACAACGGAAAGAGCAGGCCTCTCCACCTGCCATTTATGCACTGCTGCAGCCGATTCCTCTTTTTGTGGCCAGGTAAGGGACACACTCCAGCACAGCTGAAGTCAAAGGGCTTTTGCTATTGACTTCAGCATCAGGACAGGGGCAAAGTGGAGCTAGATGAAATGGATTTCAGTACGATCAGCTGGGGCCTGTCAAAGAACCCTTTAAGCTTTGAGTGCCGGCGGTGGAACTGACAGAGGAAAACAAAGGGCAACAAAAAAAGGAGGGCAACAAAGCTGGTGAGAGGCCTGGAAAACAAGGCTTATGAGGATCGATTGAGGGAGTTGGGGTTGTTTAGTCTGAGGAAGAGGAGGCTGAGGGGAGACCTCATCACTCTCTACAACTGCTTGAAAGGGCACTGTAGAGATATTGGTGCTGGTCTCTTCTCACGGGCAATGAGCAACAGGACAAGAGGGAATGGCTGCAAGCTGCAGCAGGGTAGGGTTAGGCTNGCTTTGTTGATCCCATAGTTGGGGGTCACTCCTGACAGATGCATATAAGGGACTATTGCATTGCACGAGCATCTTCAGCAGCCTCTGATCCATGTGGTGGCCCATGAACAATGAGGAAGTTATCAAACCAGACATGCACTGCCAAGGTGCTAGAGGGAAGGGAGGACAGCAGTGCCCTATTTGGGAAAAGTTCACCCGCACCCCTCGGTATGGACCAGTTTAACTCTAACTAATGCAATTAGGTATTAAACTGCCAACATTGCTGACGATTACAATGTGCTGAACTGAATATCCCTTTTGAAGGAATGATTGAATTTCCCCGTTTCTTCAAGCTCCAATTGTCAGTTCGCCCACCCGCTCACAAGACAACCTTCACGTTGCTGTTCAGTCTTGGTGGGTTTCTAATCATGGGGATTAAGCATGAGAAGGGGTATGCCAAGCTAGGGACTGTTATTTAAAATAAACTTATCTTTTGCAGAATGGAGAAAGCAGCTAGAGACACATCAGATCAAGAAGGATCTGGTTGTTGGCTCTACTTGACCCAAGTTAAAGTCCATACTCTGTGAATCTAGTGCAAAGTCTTCCATTGGCTTCAAGTAAGGCTGAAGAACATACAGGCTACCAAGAATACTAAAAGAAAGCATTGAGGCTGTTCATAAAGTCCTGGAACTAATGTGCCTGAAGTAACAAGGGTAATTGGCTGTGCCGTAAGTATCTGTCAGACCTACAGGCCATTTTCATAAACATAATAGGAAGGGAATGATAAAGGAATTTTGTCATTAACTGCAAGGTTTAGCAATTACTTTCCTTGTTTCATACTAGGCCTGATAATGATCTAGTAGCACATGAAAGCAGAGAGGTTGCTCATGTAGTGCTGTTGCAACACAATGTATGCTTTGACCATACGTCTGCACACTGGAGCTTCCTGAAATACATTTGTTTTCTAGGGAATGGAGTCAAAGATTATGGCTGACTGAGCAGCTAATTATTCCCTTTACTCTCTTCCTTTCCCTGCACCTTATTTCCAAGTGGGCAATAAAGTGTATTATTTTTGCAATCAATAGAGTATATTTGTAACGCAGAAAAATCAGATGCATCCATACCTGTTGGTAAAGCAGAGGAAATCTTAAGTAACAAAACAGGGGCCAGTGATGGGAGAAGGCAAATGTTCAGATCTGATCACAAGGCTGCAAAAAGTCAAAGAATGTGAAATAAGACTCCAAAAAACAGTCCTTGAGCAATGCACAAGAAGACGACAAACCCCAAGGCTTTGCCAATTCACCACATGAGGAAATTCCTTCCTATCCCAAACACAGCAAGAGATTCAGCAGTATCTCTGGGAGTAAATATCATTAGGGCTGATCTAGCTTGTTTTTAGCCAGGCATGGCACTGGCACTCAAAAGACGATGCTGGGTTTTGATCTTGCCTCTGAATATTACACAAGGAATCTCCCACAGCAAAAAATTCCAAATAGTGATTAACCTTTTAGGGCAAAAACCAGTCTTTCCAAGTGTTTGATCTAAATTCAGTTATTTTTTCATTTCCAGGAGAGGCGTTTTTTTCCTTCCTGTTGGTGTTTAGTTCACACAGATTCCTGGTCAGGTCCTGATCATCTCCTGAAGACACATCAAATCCTACATAGAGACCTGAGGTCCACTAGGGGTTAATGCATCTAAGCTGTGAAAACATGTTTCTGTAAGCGGTAGCACAGCTATGTAGAAATCTTGAATATGAAGTAATTTCACACACAAGGAATGTCTTGCAGTTCTTGATGGAGTCAGGTTGCTCCTTTCATTTCCATCTTTGAGGTGGTAGTGGTTGCTCACTGGGAGGGAGGGCCGCACGGGGCTGTTACCAGATGCACCTCCTGGGAAGGCGCCAAGCACATTGGATTTTAAGGGGTGCAACTGGAGCTGAGGACATTCGGCACTACAAAGGACTTGGCCTTTCAAATGCTTTTCACGGTTCCCAGCCAAAATAATTAAAAAATCAGGGGATATCTTGTTTATGTACTGATGTCCCCCATGTCCAGGCACTGTATGATAAATCCTTACAATGGTCATATAAATTGCTCCTAATCTGATTTGGCAAGCTGGCTCAATGATTCCTGCTCCTGATTAAGTGTTTCCTCCTTCACTTGCCCAGTGAAGACTTAACTCCAGTTAAGCCACCACACTGAAGTGATGAACAGCAGACCCAACGGATCATTTATAGATACCAAACCAGGTCGTTTGGTGGTACATGGCATAAACCAACTTCACTGGCAGCAGCCGTCTGCTTTGGATCCACCTTTGATGACAGATAGAGACTTTCTGTAAGCTCTGGGTGTCCCAGGAGGGTGGGAGCAGCAAGCTGGGTCAGAAATTCAGCCTCCATAATCACAAAGTGAAAAACTGGGCTCAGTTCTACCAAATTAAGCAACAGAGCGGGAACCTCGGAGAAAACAAAGCAGCATTTTTTAGTCTTCTTGCAGTTCATTATGCAGCCTGGCAGTGGTGTTCTGTGTAATGTAACTTCTCCCAAAGTAAAGCTGTGCCAAGGTATTGTTGAAGGGAGACAGTCCAAAACAGCATTTAGGGGGTAAAACACCACAGACATAATCCAAAATCTAAGCACTAGACATCCAGAATGAAAAATGTGCTGAGAAAAAAAACCCACAAGCCCAGCTAAGCATGGAAATAAACAGTTACTAGAATAAAGCTATCTTGTCTCTGCTTTAAAGTGATTCAATATTATGACCGTCAAACTAAACCACAACTACAGACACGTGACTGTGATCAGAGTGCTATAGTCTGATTATCTTACAAAAATGTATGGTTTAAAATGTAAACATCATAGAGTCCAAACACTAGCTGGTCAGACAAAATAACATTACCCTACAATATATTTGTAACATGTTTTGAGAGCCCCTATCCCCTTCCCTTGTTCTACTGCTGAGCTAGTGTATAAATATTTTGCTCATTAAAGAATAAGATATCCTGGTGCAAGGTGGGGAAAGACTGGATTCTGAGTTTAGGAGAGAATTCTGACTTTAGGAGGTCTAGACTTTTAGAAGTCTTTAGGAGTCCAAAAAAGAGGCTGGGTGAAAGAACAAGACTGCTTCCCCATATCTTTTATTCTGTTCTTGACCACAAATTCAAGATCAGAAGCTTTGTATAAGTATCCAATCCCTCATTGCATGAGCTATCTGAACAACATGATAGATGGAAAGCAGAGAGCAAGACCCAGCCTCTGCATCATATTTTAGGAGCAACTTCCCTCCATGGAGTTATCTGGAAGCTGGACCATGAGAAAATACATCCCCTGGTGACAGCATTAGTGGTGTGGCCAACAGTAGTGTGGGACGAGGATGGAGAGGAAAACACCAGTACCTGAATTGCTGGAGCACATGTGGTGCTGTTTCTTCTCAAGTCCTGAGTGTATCCTGCAGCAGTAGCTCCTTAAAATTAGAAGTGCTAAAAGAGCCACAGCTCCTTTGCTTTTTTTTGCTGCAGTGCAAAGTTGAACTCCTATGTGCACTGAGCTCCTGTCCTTCCTCACACGTTCACTTGTCATGAAATCTGCCAGAGCTGGGAGCAAGAAGAAACTCGATGGCAAAAAATGCTGCTCACACATCTGTAACAACATGGCTGACACCAGCGATGCTGAATCTGCTTGCTGAGTACCCCCTTAGCATCCTGTGAGTCTTCCATATCACATTTGGGACACTGTCCAACTTCATCTTAGCTTCTTTATTTTCATTGTGCAGAGCAGCAGAATTTAAGATCTGGGAATACTGCAAACCCAGTGCACTGCAAACAACATCCAGCATCTTTCTCCATCACTATATCCCTGGAATTCAGACAGAGGACAAATCCTTCCCAATCTATGGATTTCCCCAATTGTTTTTCCCCTCTTCAGACACGGAAACACACAAAGCTGAGTGTTTCATTATAAGTTAAGAGACAAAGTCAATTATATTTACTTAATCCCTGCTCAAGGTTTCATGCATTCCTCCTTACCCCTGTGCTGTCCTTAGGAATCAGCCTGCCTTGCTCCTTCCAAGGCTATGAGCATCCTTCAGATCCATACCCCTGGTCTCTCATACGTGTTTCCTGCCTGGCATCAGCTGCTGCAGGACTTTCAGCCTCCCCAAGCTGCAAAGTTCTTAGGTGTTAGTATGCAGTTTAAATATCCAGGAAACAACCAGGGAGGATTCCAAAGACTTTTAAAAACCTCTTCCTAAACAAAACTAAGTCACCAAACTACTCCTTAACAGCAAGGAGGTAGGCAGCCATGAAAAAGCAGACAGCTGAGTGCATCTTCCCCCTGTCCCCCATCCCAGGTACCCATGCTGCCAACAGGTCCCTGGTATTTGCATGAAACTCGGGGACTTCAGATCTCCTACTTCTGCCTCTTGCTCCAGAGAGTGCCTGTTCCTTGGCAGAGGGCATTTCTTTTTAAAACCACCAGGCTGTGGCACTTCTGCCCATTCCCCTTGTACTAGGATTTTCCGTGCGCTAGTCCTCAAGTGGAAATGCTGACAGAGCTGTTTCAAGTCAATGACTACCAGTTGCCGCCAGGGCTCTGCCAGGGTGGGGTTTCTCAAGGTTGATGTGCCTTGCTTCACTGTCTAAGACCGAACTGGTTTCCTGCTGCCAAAAACCTCACGATATTTACCAGAACAAAAAAGAATTCATAGTCTGCCACTGACTCCCTCAAAACCCTCACTGTCTTTCCAATTTAGGAAGTGGAAAATAGAGGAGTTCTCAGAATCTGCCTTCCCTCCATAAGGTAAGCAGCGTACAAATTGTACCTTGCTGGTCTGGGCTTTAAAACCTTTATTCTTCTACGTTGAAACCACAGCATGGATTTCCACACGTACCATAGGAGAGCAGTTCCTGATCAAAGACACATTCCCACCAGACTCACCCTGCTCTTGCTGCGGCTGCTCAGGGTGGGATGCATCCACAGAGCGTGCAAGCTACAAGTACAAAACAGCGGAAAAATCCCCGTGAAGGAAAAGTTAGTCTCCTGTTTATGTTTAGAGCTAGTATTTCATGTAAGCTGTGATGTTACAAAGTCAGGCATGTATAGTATTATAAAGACATTTCTCCTTGCCCCTTAGCACATAGCTTGACAGAAGCAAGAGAAAGTCTCTGACAGATGCTGATGAAATGAGCTATCTGGTTACAGAGCTGAAATATTTGGAAAGGATACAAGTGAGAGACGAATCTATTGCCTTTGTGAAAAGGGGATTTAATTTCTAAACTAACCACACGTGGCAATGAACAACCTTGTCTCTGCCCTCCAGTGACAGCCTGCAGGCACCATGCAATTATAATTAAAGCCTTTTATTGTTTTTGTCCCAGATTAGATTAAGTTGGTATTTAAAGATACAATTTTCTCATTGTGCTGTCACGCCAGGACAGAGACACGGCTGTCTGTGCACTTTTACTGGGGAGCAAAAACAAAATCTGAATGCTTTGAGGTAAACATGGCTGGCAAAGCTCCTATCTTCTAGGAAAAGCAATAGAAGCAATCACAATGCTTCTAGATTATTGTTAGTAGTATTAATATTAATTAGTATTAATTACTAAGTTTTCAGTTTAACTGGGAAAACAATCTGAATGAGTTCACACACCCACTAAAGACGAGGCACGGAAGGGAAGGCCACTGTGCTGTTTTTCTACTGCTACTTACCGCAGAGGTCCTTGCTCTCCCTGGCCACAGCAAGGTCAGCATCCCTGCTTACAAAGTCAAGGTCACTTTGGCACAAAGCTCTGCTGGGCACCTCCTCACACTGTAGGATTGGGACATTTCTCAAGAATAAATCTTAGCATGCAGCACCTAAAGCTCTGAGGCTTATGGATAAATTTACACAGCAAGACCTATGGTTGGATCAGATGATGAACCTACACAAGGATCACCGAGTTATACATCCTTCAGCACATGAAAGAGTATCTCAACTAATGTTCTTAACGTTATTATGATTTTACACAGAGCAGCTTACCTGATGGTTACAATGACAGCACCCACAGACATACAATGCAAACCAGAGTGGCTCAGCGACACAGCAAGGGACCCACTGGTACAGAGCCACCAGATTTCTGGCCAGCAGCACATCCACATGACAATGTGATCTCTGGCCTAGGCATCACATGAGCTTTTCAAATCATTCCTTGTTTATCTTGTAGTGGTTTTATGCAATCAACATCAGTCTCCAGCAAGCCTTGTTTTTTTGCTACTGATTTCATCCCATCATTAAAGGTCAACATTAATTTGTCTTACAAGCTAATTTTACTAACCTTTTGACGTTTCAGACCAATCACCTTAGAGCAACAGTTTGTAAATTCATCTCTAGCAGCCCTTAGGCACACCAGCCCTTCCCTTTTCACCTGACACTGCTGTCCTTCAGAGGACACTCTTGCTGGATGGTATTAGTATCGATGCCATCGCCAGCTCCTGGGAGCTGAGCATACACCTTCCCAGCAGACTGAGCTCTCCCACCACCTCTTGTAGCTGCACTCTTTGGCATGGAAAACCTTCACATTCCTCAGACCAGTGAGAGAGCAGAAATGGGGCTCCAGTCTTTGTTTCTGTGAATACTCAATATGAAATATGTAATCATCTGCAGGAACAGAAATCAACAACTTCACACCTTTTTTTGCCTTGTATGAAAGAGCATCTTAATCCACAGACTAGGAACTTGTGTTTTTTTCTTGCGAGCCACAGGGAATATTGCAGTATTTGTGTAAAGCAAAGCAAGTTTGGCCGTAGGACTAGCCTTCAGCAGGGTAAGGAAAAGTCCCATCTTGGAAGTGGGAGATTCATCTGCTCAGAGGTAGAGGAGCAAACAGACTCCAACTCTTGCCCAGTCCAGGAAAGCACCTTCAGAGATGGCCATCAAGAGAAGCCCAACACAATACCAGTCACGAGCAACGAACCTGAAGTTGAAGTGCTTCTGGCAGCCTGTTTGGGTACCCAATTACTTACCTATTACTTACCCATGCCCCTGCCTGCGCACGATCTTGCAAGCTCTCCATTCAGGGCTCTGGGACATCCCTCCTCAAGCACCTAATGCTTTGCTCAGCCCCTGCTGCAACATCCCTGGCCATGGGGTACCAACACATGGGGAGGGCTGAGGCCAAGTCCCCATGCCCATATGAGCGTGTAGCAAGAAAGCTCCCCAGAGCGACAGGGCTGCCTCACCTAATCCGCCCTGTAACCTTGGGTGCACAGGTTCCTGCTCACCCATATATTTCTCCTGTTACAGATGTTTGCATCACGTCACTCCAATCAGCTGTACAAGCGGGCAGGTGGAAGGTGACTTTAGTTTTGACATCACAAATAGCCTCACCTAAGACTTATCTAAGCTGCTGACCTGACTATATTTTAACCTGCTGTAATTATGGTAATTTAATGCAATTTTTTTACAACTAGGTTATTTACAATCTAACATTTTTCAGTGTCACCTGGACCCAGGTAACGAGAGTTCATTTTTATTATATGGACAGCGTAAAGCATCTGTGCTACTCTTTGACACAGGTATTAATTAACTTTCTTAAAGGGACAAACATAAACTAATTTTAATTCCAAGCTGATTAAAGGATATACACACAAATTCTCAAAAGAAATCCTGTTTCTACTCAGTAAGTGTTGAAAAGTTTGTAGAAGACAAATTGTATTTTTCATAGAAATAAATTATGAACCCCACTCTTATGTACAAACTGGAACTCAATAATAACTATAGTGTCATGACTATTAGCTCAAAAAATACAATAGGAGGGGTAAAAATAAATAATAATGGCTTAAAATAGTTTGGATAAAAATCATACTGCTTATTAGCTGCATTCCAGTATTCCAAAGCAGATGGATCTAAGTGTGAGACAAATCTAAGAAACGCCATCAGAGCAAGGAGAGGATGAGAAGGAGTAATGCATGACTACTTGCAAGTATCTAACATTCCCAATTGTAAGAAAAAGGACTAAAGGTGACAACAAATAGGTAATTGTCCAAACAATTTCAGAGATACAGGCACAAAGGAAAGGTGCAACGAATAGGAAAGGAGGTTGAGATGGCATGACAAAGAGCACCAGCTGGAAACTGAAGGCACAGAGGAGACATTTTCACAAGCCCTATCTAAACACCTATTCCGAGAGGCAGTAGATGGCTCAGAGCGGGTTTTCCAGCCCATCACTTATCAAGTAAGGCCCAGGGGACTCTGACTGAATTCTGTCTTACAGCACTTTTGTCGTGGGCATTTCCTAAACTTGGTACAGGAGTAAGACTTGTGATTTGTTTGTGGGAGTTGTGGCCAATCAGCTCCCAGGTCTTTTATTTTTCTGTGTGGATACAGAAAGGTAGATAACAGTTGAAATCACACCTTTTTACCATGAAAGCACACGGAAGACTAGCAGTCAAGTTTCAGTACATCATGTATCAAAGTCAACAAGAACTCTGCCAGCAGTCACAGTGGTGCCATGTAACGAGGTCAGCATATGCTCATCCAGTGAGCAAGAGACCAGAGGAACCACAGGCTTGCTGCATACAGGACCAGAAGCACCAAAGGGTCTTATATCAAAACAGCTTTTCCCAACGTGACAGGTCTGCTCTGCCTTGCATGGGCTGTTGCTCTTAGTCCTTTGGGATTGACAGTGGCGCTTCCTACGTGCACTACTTTCACCCACCAAAATGTGCCCGCAGAGTCTGACACCTGGCATTACAGCCAGATATTAAATCCAACGCAGCACCTACACAACCGATTGGGTTCACTGCCTGCTCCCCAGCCTGTGCAGCCCTCCAGCAGTCTCACTGCCTGGACGACATTACACTCAGGGGCTAACTTCAGCTCTACTGGCAGCATAGCACCACCCTGAATGTGGATCTGGCCTGGATACCACTGTTTTGTGCAGCATGCTGTGCTGCAGGCAGAAACCCCCCTCCAGGGCCTTATTATTTCTAATTATAATGCCTGGCAGTGGTGCAACGTTTTGGCAGAGCTTGGCACAGTATTTTATGTTGCTTTGGACTGACTGAGGGAAGCAAGAGCCATCAGCTGAGCAGCTCCTGAGGCGCATTCACCAGCAGAAGCAAAGCTCTCCAATTAGTAACTCGTCCCCTTCTGCCTTGAGCACCAAAGTGCTGCAGAAAGAACAACTTTTCACCAGCAAAAGGCTGAACAAGCGTTCCTGCCTCTGCCACCACTGGCTGACCCACAGCAAGATGCAGGACTCTGCCAGAGGGCAATAGTAGTGGAGACACTGGGCTGAGACTCAGGAGGTTGCTGCTGCTATTACTGCCTCTGGTACCCAAGCTCACAGGCTACGTGAAAGGCCCTTCTTTCCCCCTCCCTGCCCCATCCTTTGTCTTATATATTTATGGGAGGAGTTTCTCAAGGCAGAAAGTGCCTTTAATATGAGACTTTAATATGAGAGTGCACCCGAGGGAGCCCAGTATCAAATGGAGCCCCCATGTGCTGCGGCATCAATGATTATGAATGATCTTGACTTCAAGTGATTTGGGAAAAGACCTGCATCCCCGGTGGGAAATTATAGCTCAAATCTCCCCTCCATTTTAAAGCCACTGTCCGTCTCGTAGACCACATTGCAGCGTGCAGCTCTAAATGAGCTAGCTGGAGCACCAGTAATAGCCTGCCCACCAGGGCAACAGAGCCCAGCAGCTGCTCATTCCTCCCTCCTGCTGCGACGATCACTTATGACCAGGCACCTTAGTACCTATCTCAAAGGGCCAAACGGGTCCCCTACTCTGCACTGCAGCCTACAGTCTAGGCATAGCTCAGTGGGCTGCATTTGCAGAAGCAGGATACCTTCAGTTGTTTAAAAAACAAACATTATTGACCCCTTCAATGGCACGTCTCAAACTCTGATTTAGAAAGCGGGTTTGTGCCATTTTTAAATAAAAAGTACTGATGCCAAGAGCTGAATAGCATAGGCAGAAAATCCTTCAAGTCCCCACAGAAAAGATGGCTACGTGTGGCTCTAACATTTTATTTTTTTCAGAAGCACTTGAGAACAAGACTTCATAACATGCATTGCTGACAATCTGCAACTGTCACAAAAGGGAGTGGAAACATAAGTACTATCTTAGAAAAGCCCCTCTGACATCCATAAAAAGTAAAGTCACAACAGCCCCTTCAGAATAATCCCTCCGAAAAATTGAGCTGGAGAGAAGTATTTCATACACAGACAGAACATTCAGCTTCTCTCCCTCCCTGGGCTCTGGAAATACTTTATTTTGACCTGTCTGAGATTTTCCTTCTTCAGCTTTTACCTGATAAGCCCTTGCTCATGTACAGTTCTATTCACATGGCTGGCCGCCCTGAGCTATAGCTGGGCCCCTCTAATTATTTTTTAACAATCTAGCAAAAGATCTGATAGTAAAAAAGTGGCTTCTGAATAAGAACATTCAGAGACTTAGCACACTTAAGCATATTAATTTCATAGCTCTAGTGGATTCGTCCTAATAATCACAAGCATCCCAGTAATGACTGCTCTTCCCCTTTCTTCCTCACCCTCATTTACAAAGCAGTGAAATTAATGAAGCCTGTGTCTCTACAGATTTGCATCTTCTTTTCCTCAACAATCCTCACTATCCCAGCAATAACCAGCTCCTACCCTCTGCTTTTGGTGACATATGCACTGGCAAGATGCTGGACCAGCATTGGCTGGACTGAGCTATGAGCGTGGTCCCCTTGGTGGACTCCTGTGTGGGTCCACCTCTTTGATTTAATGAGCTTCTCCATAAATCTGCTGAGAATATATGATTAACTTCAAAACTTTTGAGTTTCTCTCAAGCTCTGCTGGATTTGGCCATCGGGGTCAAAATTTAATGGTGGTAACAAGCAGTCAAGTCCCACTGCTCTGACACAGAGATCTGGCATAGGTGTCCATCTCATGAGCAGGGGCAACCTCCTCCACTATTCCATAGTGCCCACCATCCTCTTCTCTCTGCATGCAATAGGTTAAACTGCTGCTGCAATGGCATGTCTCAGTGCCCCACAGCCTCTTCAAGGGGATGGCTTCCAGCAAACTAGGCAGCACTGGGGACCTTTTTTGGGGCACTATTCCCAGCCAGTGCACTCTTCCCTCTTGCATTCTCTGTGAGCTTCCCAGCCCATTTTTTTTTAGTCTCCTGACTTAATTGGCTGTGCTCCAGATGGCAGACACCTGCACACACCCCCACTAATTACAAGGCATGAATAAATGCTTCATCCAGAGAAAATAAATGAGGAAGAAATTAAGTCAACACCCACCCTGGCTGTATTACCAGGGTGTTTTACAAACATAGCATCCCTGGCAGTGGCTTCAAGCTCTGGCAGAAACACCCAATAAAGTCAACCGTGTATGACCTGTAAGCTACATAGGTGCTGGCAGTTGGCCCCAAATAGCTCACTGGGATGCTCCAAACTTTTAAGTGGAAAGCTGTCCTCCTTAGGTTCAGCTAGAGGAGCTTCCTCCATGGGAAGAAAATCCCCCTGTTATCCAAGGGGCTGTGGACAACCGGTATCAGTCAGACCTCCAGGATGACGTCCACGGTCCCTACATTGTCTGATTGATACCCCTGCACCTTGATCTTTAGGGGACGTCTCCTGAGGTTGCTAGTAACTTGATTTACTCTCAAAAAAGTGAACCCAGCTGCTCCTACCAGAGCTAGTGCACAAAGATCCTGACATCTGAAAGGCATTTCAGGAGAGTCCACCCCATGAGGCTGTGTGGCCCCAGTGCCAACTAGCTTTGTGTCCATCTTGGGCAAGTGTAGCCTCTTTCCCTGACTTCTTCTCCAGCCACCGAGCCTCCAAATCCTCCGGCACAGACAGTGATACTAATATAAAAAGTCCTATATAAAAATATAGGTTTCATAGGGGAGATGAACTCCAGGCTGCCAGAGCTCACTAGTGGTCATGGCCCCTGGTTGCTGTCCTCACCCCACGCCACACAGTCCTCAAAGGACTCCCAGGAGCTCCCCCCTGGTCTTGGGTTTGCTGCACAAGCTGCTGCATCTGCAACTACATCTGCCAGCTGTCATCAATAAGCAGTTCCAGGGACCATGGGCTCCTCAGGCCTGCAAAAGGGGCAGGCTGAGACCAGGACTGCAGCCCCATTAACGACAGTTTCAATCACTCAGGCATCCTCAGACCTCTGCAAGGCACCTGAAGACACACTGCTTGTGTTGGCACAAATATGCTTGAATGCACAAACCTCGTTGTTTTCTCCCAGCAAGCAGCAAAGAAAATGAGGAGCAGCCACATCAGCTACAGGGAAGGATGGAAACAAAAATCCCAGAGAACAACACGCACCCTTGCTGGACAAAAGCCCCAAGATAGTCACCTGCCTGGGCAGGGCAATGTGCTGCACATGTCAGAAGCCTGGTTGTGCCAAAGAACCAGGACAGTGATTCTGGCATCAGCTCAGGCATTTCTCCTTTCCAAGGGCACTGGCCCAGGAAGCAGGGCCTATGTAGGAATATAAAGAGGGATAAAATAGGAGGAAAAGTGACCAAAAAACCCTAAAATCCTACAATACTTGCAGGTGTAGAGAAAAAGCCTAATTGCACACATACACATGCTTTGTTTCATACTCTTAAAAAGGGAAAAGGCTTCACTCAAAAAGATAATTTCCTTTAAAAAAAATTGAAGCATTATTTATTGTGAGTTTTTTCTATATTTCGAGGATGTTCTTTAAAGGTTCCAGTGTTGTAAAAGAGTCTTTGACTTTTCTGTCTCTCTCTGTCTTTGCCTTCCACAGCTGGGATTAAAATCTAAAGGCCTTAAATAAGTATAAATATGAAAGTTAAAAAAAGGCTTTGAAAATAAGCTGTGAAGGAACACTCTGTATTTGAACTCCACAGAGAAAATTAAAATCAAGGGAAAGCATAGAGCTGAAACCGTAATACTTCAAATTTTTATATGTATTTATATATATATTTTGCAATCAGAGGACTCAATGTCTTACTACTTTCAATGGGACTTTTGTTTGTGTAAAGATGGAAGAACAGAGCCCTGTTTCACCACAGCTCTGTGCTTTGTCTATCTCCAGTCCCCAAATTTCTACTCCAAACAGGAGCAGGACACTCATCTCCAAAGAGCAACTAACTCATGGAGGACGGGAGCATCCTCCTTTATGTGATACCACCAGCACCAAAATCCCAGCTCTGCTGAAATCAATGGCAAAACTCCCCAGCTCTAACAGAGTTGGGTTTCCACTGCTGGACACATGCAGTCACCTTGCTGCCTCCCACCACCACCTTGTCACCCTGCCAGATCCCCAACACAAAAACCAGTTGCACTCGCGCCCACAATGACTTTGCCTTGATGGTTTTCTTACCTAGGGATGAGAATGGTCTTGCCACAGCCTGAGTTGCCATCAGGCAGGTCACCATCACCTGCAGCATCCCCAGAACCAAGCTGGAGGGAGGCAGGGCCAAAGGCTGCAGAGGCACAGACCCATGTTGGGCACCAAGCTCAAATAACTTCTTTTTCCACTCCACAGCTTGCCTGCTGATGGTTGCATGAAGGTCTCTGTGGCAAGCTCATCAACCGTTCATGCCCAGCCACATAAGGTGAGTCTTTTTTAGCCAAATCTGATGAATGACCCCACACATGCTCCATGTCCATCAGCACAAAGTGCATGATCCCACAGCAGGGAACCACTCCACCACGATTGGCCTTAACTTAGCTAAGAAGAGGAGACGTAGTCTGCAGGTTTTCTTACATATATATATATATATGCATAGCCTGCTCCTATCTATTATGTCTTAAAATATTGCCCACCACTATAACATTTGAGCACAAGACTGTGCATAATGCAGCACCAGTTAAGTGTCTCCCTTTGATGTGAAGGAAAATAATTTATAGGTAACAAAGACTGAACAGTAAAGTTTCCTAGTAACTCAAAGGTAGAGGAAGGCAATTCCTTCCACTTTTACTATTGTGGTTTGTAGGAGCAATGAGAAGGATAGCTGGAAAGAGTCTATTTTAACAGCAGTACTCACTCACCAGCAAGAGAGAGGAGAAAATTGTTGGATCTTCAATCACTGTCTCGCAGATTACTTGGTACCAGCACAGGGCTTCAGGGAACAGAGCTACGAGCATGGCATCACAAAATGTCCTTTCTCTCCACATTTCCAATCCAGAAGCTCTCCGGCCTTGAAGAAACCTCTCGCCTCTGTGCCACGGCCTCACCCCTAGGAACACAGTAGCCACCTGCAAGAGCTACTGTGAGCTTCTCTGCTCACCAGCAGCGTGTAGATACTAAGTGCTTAATTGCATTTTTTTTTCCTCTCCTATAAAGGCAATTGTCACTCTACCCAGGTTAACTTTCAGAGGGAATGAGATCTGCTTTCTGTTCTCATCTATGTCTCTTCCAGTCACAGAGACACTGTGGCAGTGCCTTTTCCTTTTGATTAAAAGAACTTTTGGTGTCAATTAAAGTGCACAGACCCAGCTTTTATCTTCTGGCCCCACTGGTACAGCTCTCTTTTGAGAGGCAGGATCCCTCGGTGGAGCGATTACAGCAGACGGGCATCACCGCAGAGAATAGTTCTCTGGAAATAAAAGCTAAATGATGGAGGGAGACAGAGTAGGTGACTGTGTACATAAATGTTAGACTTTGTTTGCTAATGCAAACAGCTCTCAGGGCGAGAGGGGAATAGCAGAAATATTCAGTTAAACATTTAGCTGTCTGGGTTTACATACGGTGACATACACAGCGGTGGCGTTTGCAAGGCTGACACTATTGGCAGCATTGGGTTTTTTAGGGATACTTTTCCAGAGCATTTTTCTTGCTGAGACAATCTTTAGTGCAATTGTGCAAGTGTAGTAGACTCATCACTCACATATACAGAGCTGTGCAATTTTTCTTCCTTCTAAAGAACAGTTTGTTCCTCTTTTTACAAGGTATTAATATAGGAGGACCTATTCCTGATGCTCAGATACAGCTTCTCAGGTTTCCCACATGGGTTCAGATCTCAGCTAATGTAAGTCAGCATATTTATACAAAGGGAAAAGCAAGCCTGTGGTGGTGTTTTTAGCGTTGGTTTTTCCTTGCCTTTGTGGATGGGCTTTTTTGTGATAGCAAAATGTAAATGCAGGAAGCTTTTTCTGTTCTTGGGTTAAAAATGCACAGTCACAGAAAGATAGTATCTTTGAGTACTCACATGTTATATAGAAGCCGTGGTTATCAAAGGGTTTATTAGGAAAACCAAAAGAGACAGCTCAGCTCCCGAAAACTAGGGAGGTTCATTGCTTGAAATTTGGCACTAGTGTAAATCAAACGCAGTAAGGTCCAACACAAAAAATTGGAAGGTAGTCAGCAGGTTAATCTTTTTTTTAAGCAACAAAACTGTTTCCTCTATGTATATATGCCCCTAGAAAAGTAAGCCCTAAGGCCAAGGATTCTCTCAAAGCACCTGTTGCTGCTAAAGGTTTCAGCAGTGTGCTAAAGGATGCAGATGGGAACCTTAAATTAACCAGAAGCTCTGCAGAAAAAAGTGAAACTTGAGTCTGACTTTTCTCAACTCAACTGAGATGTAAATTTAAAAAAATAATGCATTTGCTAATGAAAACAGAGCAGTGTCCCAAAACTTTCCTCAGCTTTGCTAACTTTGGTCTCACATTAAAATGTTATGGTAGGCACGATACTTTGCCCAAACAGATCCTGGGGCAAGATACTCCAAGGAAGATAGGTCCCACCTCAGCCAACTGTTTGGGGATGATACATCTCAGGTGTGCATTTGACTCCAGATCACCTTTGTAAATCACCTGCAAAATTGACCTTATGGCCCTGAACAACAGGGTCTGACCCTCCTGCAGCACCACCAACTTCTGGTCTTTCAAAATCATGAGGCACTCATGAGCTGGGTTTACCATGCCAATCTGAAACACCACTACTCACCTTCTTGTGCCTGAGTCCTGGGGGTCCCCTTTTTCCATCTTACCCACAGTTAGAGGTAGAAACTTTTACCGCCTTGTTTTTCTGAAAAGGACAACTGAAGCACCACAGGAATCTCATGACTCCAGGAGGTGCAGCCATAAAAAGAAAAGCACGAACACCTGAGCGCACATGTTCAGGCTGTGAAGTTGTTGTGAGAAGTGCCATTTTTTTCTGGTCCAACTGCAATTAATTGGAGCGTTGCTCCTGTTTCCAGGGCCAGCGGGGCTGCCTTTTCCTGCTTGCTGAGCGCTGCAGCAGGTGAGTTTCAAAGGGATGAATTCCAATTTAATTAACGGAAAACAATTTTCTTTTTTTTTAAAAAAAAAGCCCAGTCAACAAACTGTTCCTACATTCCTCTCAAAATGAACACATACATCATATAAAAACTAGAAAAGGTAAAGCAAAGAGACTGGACTGCCTTCCACTCCTAGGAGAAGCTTGAAACTCATTTGATACTGTATTTTAAAATGCCATTTTTACTAGCCCTGAATACCTTCATTGGAGGACTCCATGATGGATGTTTTTTTCCCCTCTGTGAAAAGCTTCTATTTCCTCTCTTAGGCCGCAAATGTAAATATAGAAATAGATCATTCTGAATTGGTCTGTTTGCCATGATTTATTTAATGGCTAACCACAGTGTCTAGGGCTACTGATACATAATTTAAATATGTCACGCAAATACAGCACTTTGTTTTCAATTCATTCTCTGCCCATATTCAATAAATTGAGCATGCGAAAGTAATACAGGAAGCGAGGCCTTGGTTATCAGTCCTGACAGGGTTCACGGTCCTTCTAAACGTGTCTTTAAGTCATTTTAGCTTGCATTTGAACATAATGCTCGTGACAGGCATGGCTTAAACGCAGCCAACAGAGCTTTAAAATGAATTCTGGAAGCTGCTCGCTGAAAGTTGATGCAAAGTCTAAGTCCCACTCCAGCAAACACCCCTGTTCCCCTCAGCAGGCCCTGTGCTGGCATGGCCCTAGCCAGGCTGAGGGCTGGCAGGGACCTCTTTGCCAGCCAGTGATGGTCACCAGAAACCACAGCAGGAAAGAAACCCTCAGCCTTGAAATTCAACTTCTGGCCTCCCCCACTACTTTTTCCAAAGATGATCTGGGTTGGGCCCTATTTGCCCTTTGCACAGGAGTGAATGTCCCCACTATGCCCCCCAAGAGCAATTTTTAGGGAAGGGGAAACGATCTGGAGGGGGAAGGCTTTCTGTTGAAGTCCTGCAGGACCACTTGTGTATCATGCTGTTTTGCAAACTTTCGGTACTTGTATTAAAGCTCTGTGCCTGTGAAAGCACTGCAGTCCACATTTCACGCTTCTACTTTTAGGCTTTACCTCTGGATCCATTCCATAGCGCAATTAAAAGCTACTCTAGTGCACAGCATTTTAAGAAAGATGCACCTTTAACGTTTAAGGATACAGTTTCTTGCTGCAGGAAGTCAGATCTTCAATGAAATCTACTCTGCTTTGATTAATAATTGATGACATTTTTGCATAGGAAAGTAAAAAAAAAAAAATAATAAAAGAGGGACACACTCTTTCTATTGATCTGAGAGACTCAAGTAAATGAAACAGATGAACATTTTTGCCTACATTTGTTAACTATTGATACGACGGCAATACTAAGCAGCAGCTATTTCACAATATATACAAATCTAAGGCTGAAAACAGAGAAAGTCTTAAACTGCATCACGTTCAATTTATTTGAAAAGTTAATTTGATATTGGACAGACAAAGAACCTGGGTATACTGACAGTTCAAGGTTATGCATATCTTACCCGAGCATTGCAATGTTGTTAACATAGGAGAAGCCATGGAGAAACTGTGCAGGCACTTAAATGACTGAAGGAGTTCTAAAGACTTGGCAACAACAACAACTGGGGGAAAAAAAATCATTTAGGAAGTACAGTTGATTAGGCTGACCTCATGTTGGAGGAAATAATAAGCAAGATGCAAAAATGCACGGAGACAAAAAAGCACTGTGGTTTTAGGAAGGACAGATTGCATCAGAATAAACTTGTTTGGATATCTACTTGACTTGATCAGGGAAAACGATAGATATAATCTATGTGGGCTTTGGCTATGTTCAAGCTAGGCCCACATGGGAAGCTCTCAGTCGATCTGGAGAAGCCATGTGGGTTGGGTTGTATTTTGTTTTGTTTTTAATTAAATGCCACTGTTCCAGTTCACACCAACAGGAGATTAGTCCTCTTCTAATTTCAACATCATTCACTGAGTTTGCAGGTTGGGAGTCTGAGCATTGGTGAAGAGACAGGGTCTTCTCCAAGCAGAAGTTGCTTCCCTGTGGCTTCCCTGTGGCTGACAGCAGACTCAGTGAACCCAAGCAGGACCCAGTGGCTAGCACCAAAGGGCCACAATGTCATCCCTCCACTCCTCCACAAACCTAGGAAGATTTGCCCAGGTGAGGAGCATTAATTTGTTGCATTCGATTTGCAGGAGAGGTTTCAGAGCCAAGGTGAGGGGATTATAATTAACCAGCAAGGACGCACTGGGAGGGCATTTCCAAGCAATGAATATTTAATTAGAAGAACTGAGAGTCAGAGGCAGTCCATAAAATAAGACTGATGAGTCATTGACTGTCAGTCTATGCCTTCCCAGTGCATCAATATTTCTACTGGAAGGTCACAAAATTATTACTGGATCAAATTTAGAAGTTTTGAAAAAAAGTGATAACAGTGGAATTATTTCCGTAAGATAATTTTCTCTTCCCAGCTACATTCAGCTAGTGGCAAGTAGGGCTGTTGTCCAATGTTTCTGGTCCTGTCACATCTTCCCAAATTCAAACTCCCCTTTCAGACCAAGTGCCCTGTGTTTGAGAATGGCTAATTTCGTGTACATGAACACTTATAAACATGCCCTCCTAGAAAAAAAAAAACCAACCAAAAGCCATTGCACGCAGATCTCCCTAACCAGAATACAATAAGGAACAAGTCTCACATGAGAGATATTGGGTACTGCCAGGGGGATTGCAGGTCAATACATTCAAGATGATGAAGAGCAACAACAAATCAAACTAGCAAGAAGCACCAACCCCTTTGTGGCTTTTGTTTCTTGTATTTCTATGTCACGCTCATACCTCCTGCAACATGTCAAAGGTAGTAAGCAAAACAGAAGCCAGGTTTAAGTATATAAAATGCATTTGATATATGAAAACTAGTTAAAGTTGACATTGCTCAAATAAGAAGTGAATACAGTCAGACAACTTGTATTTGCTTTTGACTACTGTACTTCATGGGCCAGAGCTGGAGAACAAAAGCAATAGTCTCCTTTCCCTTGAGAGATCAGTGGAAAGGGCAGGCATCAAGGCCAGTAACAAGTTAGATGTCCAAAGATTGTCATGTTTTGACATACAATGTTTTCTTTTATGTTGGATGGTTTCAGGCTGCAGCTTCACATCTAAGAAATGATTCTGAGCAGAGATGCCTGGGCGTGCACGGGTCACTCCTAGAAAGACCAATATCATGAGAGCTGCTGGGCTGTGCCTTGGTTTCATGGACTTGGTAAGTCAGTATCCAGTGATTTCTCACATGATTATGAATAAGGATGTCAAACTAGATTCTGTGGCTGTGCCTATGCCAGGGCAGATATAAGCTAGGCAAATTTCACATCCTCACCTCCTTGCAAACGTAGTTACAACTAATGAGTTAACTCAGTGCCACCAAATCCATGAGTGTTGTCTATTGGCTTTAGTGTAGACAGAACCAGGCTCTACGTCATTTTACTGCCTGTAACCTACTTCACAAGATAAAGAGTTAAAAAAAAAAAAAAAAAAAAAAAAAAATGAAAACTTTATTTACTT
>VZTM01035086.1:0-23462 GCA_013400555.1 Jacana jacana | reverse complement strand
TTTGAGCAGTTCAAGCCCTTCAGAAAACAAGGCTTCCAGTGACACCAGGGTTTGCCCTCTTAGGGAGGTAACTTGGGTCTCCTCACCACTTCTGGTGATGCAGTGGATCGGAAGCTATGGCACACTGGGGCTGTTGCAGAGTGTGGGTAACAGTGTGGGACTCAGCTTACAGCCAGCCCAATGCTAGGGAGCTGAAAATGGAGGAGTGGAGGGTGTTTCCATCCTGTTTATGCTATATTCTGTGCAATTAGCACTGGTGTAGCTTCTCTAGCTGCTTGTCTGTTGGTGACCGAGAGAGATCCAGCAGTGCACTTAAGTGTGTGCTTAGATTTCTCTCTAGCAAATCCAACCCCCGCATGTGCTGCTGAACCCTACACCCTGGCTTGTATTTCTCTACAAATCCCTCTGCCAGCTGAATGAACCCCTTTTTGTTAGGAGCACTGGATTCAGCAGCAAGGATTTGGACTGGGCTGCTACTCCTGTGGGCTGTCAGAGAGAAGGATGACTCCAGGAGGACTCATCAGAGAGGCATTGAGAGCATAGCAGAAAGTAAATGCTACACACAAGAACAAAAGGGATAGTATACCTTCTCCAAGGAGTATGACAAAGGGGCATCTTGGGGCCCTGTGTGGCACCACTGAGCAATGTCCAATGGCCTTTCAAGGCACAAATATGCCTTCCTTGCTTTCTAAGGCATGCCACATTTTTAAAATTGGCTTGTAGTGAAAGGCTTCTACAGTAGCTATGTCATTTTTGAGGATGTAATCTGAGGCTTCCTTCATCATTTCTGAACATTTTTTTGTGGAATTACTTGCTCCAAGTATGTGAATGTGGAGAACTGGGCACAGCTCCCTTGAGATGCAGGTTAGTGCCTTACGTGGGCATAAGCACAGGGATCCCACTTCACGCTCAGAAAGGAGCTGAAGGTGAAGACTTGCAGTTTGAAGGGTGTTTGGCTTGGCTACAAGAAGAAAATGTGCAACTCTACTCTCTGAAACTTTGCAGAGTAGCCAGCAGACTCTAGCATTTCATAGCAGCCAAGAGCCATCTCAAGGAGCAGGAAAGTCCAGTGAGTTATTTCTAGGAAAAACTATTTTATTAAAACACTGATTAAAGGCATATTTGCATTCCTAAAACTAATTCATCCTAAAGATCAGGACAAAAAAAAAAACCCAACTGCCATAAATAGAAAACTCTGACAATGCTTTTGCAGAACAGAGCCAGATAGCATGAGCAATTAAATGATTGTTATTTCAGTTACTGGCTTTCCTTCCTGATAATGGTGGGAAGCAGTGGTAAAACATCCACCTCGTGCAGTGCTGTGCTGCACAACTTGGAAACACCTTCAGCAGAAGTGTACAACAGCAATTTGATTTGTACTGAGTGGGTACCCACATACTGCAGTAAAATAAATACTGAGTGGCAAAAACCAGAAAGTTCATCATATTTTTCCATTTCACCACCTTACCCCATGCATATTCTCCCTTTTGGAAAGGGCTGTTTTGGGTTGGGTCTGGCGCAGAGAGCCCACATTGCATGAAGTGGTTGAAATCATGGGCAAGATGCTATGTGGCTTTGGAGCCTCTACCTCAGGTTCCTGTGTGAGCATGTCTTCTCTTGGGTCTGTTTGTCTGACACATGCAGTTGTGATCTAGATGTGCTCTGAACTGCCAGCAGAGACCTTCCTCTTTGTGGTTTGGCAGGCAGGAAGGCAGCCCTCTGCACCCTGCGCTCCTCTCATGCAAGTCTCTGGGGGAGCCTTTGCAGCCACTGTGCACATCAGCCTTGTGGCTGGTCCCACACTCCCATGGCTCCTCGGAGAATGGGTCCAACACTCCAACACGTGATACCAGGACCCTTGTTGGTCGTACCAGGCAGAAAGGAGTTGTAAGAAACCCTCGAGAGAGCTACCCTGTGTTCACAGAGGCACAAAGGGCTGTGGATCCTCTAAGGTCCATGCTGATATTAGGAAAGGGCTGCAATCTGCAGAATGACCCTGGGTATCCACTTTACTTCCAGGCCCACAGGTCTCACCAAATCCTCCTACCATGTAGTTTCTCTACAGATGATGTCCTCTAGCAAAACTCCTTGAGTGAGTTGGTATGTGGTCAGAAATACGTTGCTTCAGGTTTCAGTGGTGAGATTCATGACGCACAAGGTGCCGCTGCTTCTTCCACCTCTGTGGTTCGCCTGTGGCAAAACCAAAGAACCATTTAACACCAGTGGTGACACTTTAACTGTGTAACTGCTCTCTGTAGCAGCTGCTCCTGGCAATACCGTGCCCTTAGGGATCACGGCCCATCCATACCCAACGCCTTGGCTGTTTGTGTTACCTGCAACAGCCCACACAGACCACCCCAGAAGACCAGGGACACTGGGCATCCTGAAGCAAGCACCTTCCTCCAGCTGCTCTGTCTTAGGGCTGGAGGACATGATTATCAGCTTACCTGGAACTGCCTTACATTTCTTGGGAAGTTTTCTTCGCTGTGCCAACAGAGCCTCACACTGCAGCAGAAAGGGGGAAAAAAAAGAAGACCCACAGTTTTAAAGATGCCATAGGGAAGAGGCTGTTCCCTTCTCCTCAGTTGTGCCCTGCTCTGGTGTGCTGACTCGATGAGATGAAGAAAAGGCAAGACAGCAGATGGGATTCAGTGCTATGTAGTGAATACCCACCCTAATGGAGGGAAGATGACCTTCAGAACAAGAATGCTTGAGACGGTTATAGGACTTGGAGTATGCAAGAGGAACGTAATAACAAGAGGGGATAGAAGGATGGCAGAAGAAAAGGGACAGTAACCAGGACATGAAATGCTGTGGGACTGGACAGGGCTTTTAGTTATAAGAGTACAGAGAAAAAGCAACATATCAGAGCTGTGCTGGAAAAAATCTTGAGGTCTGGAGACAAATGCAAAATTCCCACAGGACTGGCTGGTAGTCCTTGCAGACTGGTAGTGCTGCACTGCTAGATGCTCCACAAACTCATCATAAGGCAAGGCTGGCCCCAAAGACTGCCTGCTGCTCCCAAGGGGCACAGCAAAACTTCTTTGGTTACTTATTGACACCATTTGCCTCAAAGCTTGGCATCTCTCCCTGCACTGCAACAGAGAGCAGCACTCACCCTCAAGCCCAGGCAGAGAAGACCTTAGAGAAGAACCAACACTTCCCTCCACAGCAAGGAGAAATAGGCATTGCACTAGTAGATGCTGGAGTTGTGATCCATACCAAGACAAAAACTTTTTGGTGCAGCACAGTAAGGTTGCTGGAGGAGCCTGAGCAGAGATGAGACTGATTTTGGTGTGGGGCCCTGGGCAGCAGGTCACCTTGGAGAGGGAGCAGTGGCCTCCAGCAATGAGGTGCCAAACAATCACTGCTGCTCTTTGCAGATGCTAGGGGCGCAGGAAAAAGCCTTTGAGCAAAGAGTTAATTATAGGGATTGTATTCCATTTCCTACAATCAAGGGAACCCATCTGTAGAGATTTTAATTAATGGGGATCTTATGAGGAGTTTCAGCTTGGCTGGAGGGTCTTACTGGGCGTATGCTGTCTCCTCAGTATTTTCAGTAATTGTGCAGCCATTAGCATTTGCCATTAAAGACAATGTTAGATGGCAATAAGGAACGGACAATAGAAAGATTTTCATACATAGCAGATGTACATATCTGCCTCTTCCCCTGACTCCCACCCATCTTTCCCAAATTAATTCAACCACTAGCTATAAATTAATTTTTTTTTTCTTAAAAATAAAAAGCATGGCTGGTACAATTCATGTGCATGAAGCCATTGTCTAAAAATGAAATGAGGCCATTTCACCCTGTATAATATACCAAATATAAACAGGCATAGGGTGGATATTAATAAGAATGACCCAAAGAAATCCCTTTTCTAACTTAATTTCATCGTTATTCTATGTGCTACAATTAAAACTTATCAACATTTCTACTGAGCTGTTTTTTCCCAGCTTCATTTAGACATAATGCACTGTTATGAGTTTCTCCTAAAAGCATCTCAAAACTCGCAGTCCCGGGAGAAACAAAAAGTAGTTTAAATCGGGTATGTCATGTTTAATATGTGCTTAAAACACCCCAATTCATTGACATTTGTGCAGCCACAAGGAGTGCATAGCCAAAAGCCCAAATCACTGGCCATCTTGTCTTGCTGTCAGGGGGCTTTGGATCTGACTTATACTCATTCCTTCCCTCCCAAACTGCCTGAGAAGTCCCACACCGCTAGCTCCTGCTGCAGACTACTTAGGTTTTTGCCTGGCCTGATCTCATTATTCCTCATGTCCTGGTTCCCCAGAAACAGCTGAGCACTCTTGAAGCTGGATGAGGGCTGGGAGCTCACAGGCTTGCTGGCCAGGCAGGGCTGCGAAAGCCCTGGTGTGAAGTGGGGACACTGAGCCCTCCTGGCCCACTTTGCCTGCAAAACAAAGCCCTAATGTAAAGCCTGAGGAAGGTGACCAACTGAAGGTTGATCCAGGTCAGCCAGGCACAACTCCATCAGACTCATCCTCCAGCTTCATCCTGCCTGACCTTAAGACAGCAGTGAGGGTCCTGGAGTGAAATCCCTGGGAAGCAATGGAGCCAGCAGCTCTGTGGTTTCTAGGCCCTGGCTGTTGAATGCCACTGCACATGTTCATCCGTGTTGCAGCCCAATCCAGACATCATCCCTCCTGGGCCCAATCCTCAGCAGTATGAATGAGGCTGCCCTCATAGGGAGAGTCACGGAGCTGGAGAAGTGCTGTGACTGCCCAGTGCTATGAGCTGAAGGCAACTGCTCAAGTCTCTTGGAGGGTGTAAGCCAGTCCTACAGCTGCAGCTGGAGAAGTGTCTTCAATTTCATGGAGGTGTCTTGATTTTCCTGCTGCCTGAGTTTCCCTTCAGTTCCTTCTACTTTTTTCCCCATTTTCAGAGGCCATTTTTCATTCACTGTCTGTAATGAGACATTCAGTTCCACAGCAATATCCAACTCATCAATCTTTTCCCTTCAAGAGCACTGCTGCTTGTATTGATCCTCTATTCCTTTTATTATATACACTGACACTCATATATATGTGTGTATACAGCATATTCCTTTCCTTTTGTCTGTCTTTTTGTTCTTTGCTGTGTTTAAGTTGTTTGTAACATTTTTGTAATTACATACTCATTGATTACCTTATTGATTTATTGGGCCCTGAGTGATCCCTCTTCTGTTGCAGCTGCTTGAATTTTCCTGGTTGTTCCTAATGCCCCCTCTTCTCATAGATGTCCCTCGGGAATAAAATTAACCAGCTTTCCTGTCATCCTCTTTCTCCTGCTGCTCCTGCTCGTTAGCTGTGCAGTGGGATCTACCTGTCCATGCAGAGTTCTCTGGTAAAATGTGCTCTGTAGCAGTGAAGTACATCCATCCCGACCTTCAGAGAGTCACCTTGAGTCAAAGCTGAAGTTTAACTAACCTCAGATTAAGGTTTAAGAGGCTTGGCAATGTCTGCCCTCCTAATGAGGTCTGCCACCTTGCTCAGAGCCCTAGCAGACAGCTCCTATTCATGTTTATTGGGCTCCCAGTGCAATCTTTCCCAAATCCTCAAAGCCAAAAAGCTTTACATATTGCCTGTTCTCCGTCTCAATGCCTGGAACAAGCCACTGTGGCCTTTACCACTCAGTCAAGTGTTACTGAAAATGTGGTAGATATAGACAATCTGCTATGCAAACCAGCAGGCCCTTGGAGGCTTGAGGCATGGAGTAATGTGACTTCTCCTGTGGGAGCGGTGCAGAAAAACAAACCAGCTGTCTGGATTGAAATCACGAGCAATTAACAGCAGTTTCAATTAGCCAGAACAGAATTTTATAAATATTTGAGAATTACACCCTATTTTCACATGTACAGCGGCAACCCATGAGAGAACTCTCCCTAGATCAGAGGGACATCATCTGAAGGTCAAAGGTTCAAGAGATATTTCAACAATTACCTTCTTAATTAGAAGCAGCACAGCCAACTCTGCTGTGCACAGACAGGCATGAGAACTACAGACAGAAATTAGAGAGGGAGATCGGAGGGAAACTCTGGCAGTGGGTCCTCATCGCAAGGCACGGCACAACAGGGATTCCAGCGGGAGGAGATCCCACCCCTGCCTGCCTGAAGCATCCAGTGGAGACGCCACACTCATCAGACTGCAGTTATCATTGGAGAAAAAAAGAATCCATTCATCTGTACCTCTCCTGGGAGAAGGGACTGTTTTAGAAACGAGTGCCCTTGAGTACAAGAAAGATTTCTTTGGGTGGGTGGGTGAGTGGGGGACCTGAGTTTGCTTTTTGGGGCACTGGAGGCCGAAAGGAACTTAGGAACTGTAATCGTTGCCACCTTAAAACACATCATATCATGACAGCTGTAAAGACAGAAACCCACCCGAGATAGTCTGGTAAAAATAGCTAAGATAATGGGGGATGGAATCCACCACCACCTCAGCAAAGCCGCAGGAATCTCTTTCCATTGTGAATCCACTCCCTACGATGGTGCCAGCTCTCACAGGAGCGATAGTAAAACATCAATCACGCTAACTAGTAACAGGGCCCACCAGACAATGCAAAATGACTAGAAATTGAGGCTTGGCTCTACACACAGAGAACCGTGCCTAAACTTGGAGCATTTTCTAGGGCAGCCAGGGGCGAGACTCATGGCTCGGGCTCAGATGACAGGGAGGAGGACCTAAAGCTGGGATTCAATCTTCACAGATAACCCCCCCTCCGCCCCCTCCTCCCCCCCCCCATGTATTGTCTTGCTAGCTCTTTCCTGGGGAGATTCTAAGTGCTCAGTGTGTCTAACAGTTGAAGCCCAGGTAAAAAGAGTACTAGTTTGAATTTGGGCATGAGCTCCAGATCCATGGTGCTTGTTGGAAAGAGGTTATTTCTCATCTGAAACTGATACAATAATTCAGTCAAACCCGATACTCATTGTGCTGTCATTAATTATTTAGAAGCCGTCTAAATCTGGATTTAGATCCTGAGGTAGGGTATGCAAATTTGGAAATCTTGGCATATGAAATATCTCCCAGGGCTTCATTTTTGTCACAATTTTCCACATACATTAATGAGAGCAGTAAGAGGAGAGTGACTCTTTTTGCCAGTGCATGTTCTACCTGCTCTACTGATTCCAAAGGATGTGCGCACACAGCCTTTAGAATCAACCCAGGATTTTCTCTAAGTGGTAGTAAACTGTGAATTAAAGGATAGTTCAACAAACAGTGCCATTGTGGTTTCAAAACTGCCATTTTTTTTTTAATCAGGATCCTCAAATACACACTGATTAGGGCTGTAAGCACATCACAAAATGCCTTGCAGTGCAAATGCTACGCCGTCATAAAGATAACATTGCAATAACTTTTCTTCTGTCTACAGACTTTGTTACTCTGGGTGATGTTTTATGGTATGGAGCATAAAACCATAATAAATCTTTCAGATCCTACCTTCAAACACGCACTAAGGTAATTTTTCCTTTACCAATTGTGAGTTAATCTTTTTCACATGTCCACTCGACACTTTTGTCCTTAAAACAAAGGATTAAACCAGTGCTTTCCATCCAAAGTGAGACTATTTACAGGCTCTAAGTCTTGCCTGGAGACTGCAAAGAGCCTGGTTAATGGCAGCTGTCCCCCAGTGAGCCTGCTGTTTGCTCAAGCTGGGGCAGCTTCAAGGAACTAAGGAATGGTCCTGAATGGTCCTGAACTCTCCCTACAGTGACTTGGAGCACAAGCACCGCAGGATAGGACAGGCAACTCTGCCTGACTGCAAGGTGTACACTGCCCTGGCAAGTGGCTTTCCTTGTGCAGCCCCTCAGCCCGATGCTTCCTGTGTTTCCCATGAGCCGAGCTGGACGAGAAAGCTATCGAGCATTGGCAAAGCACTCAGTAAGCAGCCGACAGCACAGCCTCAGTTGGCACCTAAAATCACAGCCTGTTTAGCCTCAACACATGCAGCAGCAGAGAAAAAAAGCCTCTCGTGAGCTCCAGCTTCTCATGCAGAAGTCTAAGCAAGAGGAGCCACAGCAGAGGAGTCCTCCTCCTCTCAGTGCTGTTAACTAGTAGCATTTGATGTCGCAAATGAAATCAAGGCCCAATTGAGCTAAAGAACAACAATCAAAAAAACCCAAAATAACAAACCCAACCAAAGTCTAAAATACACATTTGCAAATGCTTTGCACAAGGCGAGTCACTTTCTGAAGCCCCCAGCCATGCTTCACCGAGCTGGCGAGTGCACAAGGGGGACACTGAAGGACCTGGTGGGGCAACAGCTCCACAGTCTTGTAGAAGGGAGAGAATCTAGATGTACTATCCCCTAACGCTCTTCCCTGGAGGGGCTGGTAGTAGAACTGGGGCCAAAATCATCAAAATCCTGAACCAATTGGAAACCAAAACCACATACCCTGTAAGCATTTTAGAACACTGTAACGTTGTGTAATACCTAAAATACCTGAAAAGGATCATTTCTTGCCCTTTCACCCCCTCAAAAAAGGTGTATTTTATAAAAGGCATAATCATCCAGTTAGTCAAGACACAACAGATGATAAACTTTTCCATGGACCCCCATCTGCTAATGCACTTCAGTTTCTTATTTGATTTTTTGCTTCTTTCCTTCAGCTGGCTACTTACCTGTCTCTAATGTTCCTTCCTCCCCCTCTCTAAGGTTTCTGTAAAATCCCTTCCCTACTTCCATCCTCTTCTATATGTTTGCCAAGGTTCCTTGAAAACCCCTGCTCCTGTGTGCATAGCAGTCACCCTCAGTCACCCTGAGGTCTGAATGCAACATTAATGATGTTTGCTGGGGCGGGTCGTTCCTCAGAGCAGTGTTGTGTTTCTATCTGCCACCAGGTACAGCTGATTTTCCTTAAAAATATTCCTAGTGCAGATGGGGCAAAAGGCACTTCAGAAACAGGTGTAAGCCAGGTAATTGAAGACTTTGTGATGACCACATGGTCTGAAGTTCCAGAAAGCCAAACAGATCTGAAAGAAAATCCTCCCTCTCTGTAATTGCTATAAATTGTTCTCTTTTTAATTATTTATGTGCTTACCGGATACTCCCAGCCAGAATTATCACAGTTAACAAGATTACCTTCTTGTGCTAGGTGTAATTAGCTGAGATAAGAAAATCTGAGAAAAGTCTAATTTACCTGACATTAGGTGCACAAAGCTTCTCCTAACTGCAGGTCCTCAGATGTCATCCCACCACAGTGGCTGCACTTTGGGGCTCTGCAGCTCCTTTGTAAGCCTTTGAGACAGGGAACTCAACACCAAGACCTACTGCAAGCAAGCACAGCAACAGCACCCTGAAGAGAGAAGCTCTTTTGAGGCATCTCTTCTGTTTTCTGTTCTGAAGAAAGTTTTGTAAAAAACATTGAAATCAATTCCATTTGCAGTTTTTCTTTCCTTTTTTTTTTTTTTTTCATTTAATCTTTTTGCATCTGTGGTACACACAATTAAAAAATTCAAAGCTAGGAGCTTAGACCCCTTGAAATCAACACTGAAGTCATCTCTCTATGCCTGCTTCAGATTTCCCTGTGTTTTTTGGAACAAGAGAAATTTCCAGTCTACCCAGAAATTTTCACCACTTTTGAAATTTTGAATTTCTGGGGGGAAAAAAAAATTGCAATTAACCAGTTGAATTGGAAGCTGAGGTAAGGGTTACAGTGAGATTTGTTTGGTTTGCTTTGTCCTTTGAGGGAAGGAATTCTTGCCTGAACAACACTTTTCAGTTGGAAAGAAGGAGCACAAAGGAAAGAGAGAAGGTTCTCTTTGTTTCCTGCTTCATCTAATCTAATCTAATCAGAAGAACCCAGCGATACCAGCAAGAGCTTGTGCAGGAAGGCCTCAGGAATGGGCAGAGACATACCCGAGGCTGCTGGGCAGGTCTGTGTTTGAGAAGAGACAAGAAGCTGAATCTCAGCCATCTGGGCTCCACGCTCTGGTCACCAGGGTCCCCAGAGAACACCGGCAGCCCAGTAAATGCTTCAGGTAGGGAAAGGCTTGGCTGCATTTTCAAAAGCCATTTTTTAAGTGTATAAGCAAAGTGTGTAAGAAAAATAAATAAATAAAAAAAGAATGCTTATGTAGTCAAGGACACGGGGCAGGATTCCTGAAAAGCAGCTTTTAGAGTCATAAAATTAATTCTTTTTTTCTAATTGGAAAATTAGTGGCAACCATTGTACCTGTGCAGCAGTCCTACCTGTTCCCCCTCCTCCCAGCAGAACGTTTTGGAAGACTAACATCTACCTTCTTCTCAAGCCCAAAGTTCTCGCTGAAGGGCAATCTTAAACTACGGCTTGAGGCTGACCTGGCACGTTTTTTTCCTCTGCAGCCCGTACCCCGGCAGCCGCCCTTGCTCCCTGCGAGGCGGTGGACTCCCCTCAGCCCCGCCGGGAGCCGGCGGCCGCGGAGCACCGCGCAGCTCCGCGCTCACAGCACCATCTACGGGCCGAGAGCAGCACAGCAGCCAGCAAGGGCCGGCGGGTGGGAAAGGGGGGAAAAATATTCCTCCTCAAGGGGCAGTTTGCTCCTGAGGGCACAGGAAGACACGCCAAGCTATAGAGCAAGGCCTCGAAGGGCAATTTAGGTGTCACACGCGTGTGACGCCCCGCACTCACGACTGCAAAGGGGATGAGGCCACATCATTATGCACACCCCTGCACATGGGGAATCATAGAAGGGTTTGATCTTTAAGGTCCCTTCCAACCCAAAGTTCCAACCCTCCTGTCCACAGGCAGGGGCACCTCCCACCAGACCAGGTTGTTCAAAGCCCCATCCAGCCTGGACCTGAACACTTCCAGGGATGGGGCATCCACAGCTTACCTGGACAACCTGATCCAGTCTCTCATTACCCTCATTGTGAAAAAGTGCTTTCTTATACCTAAATCAAACCTCCCCTCTTCCAGTTTGAAGCCATTACCCTGCATCCTATCACTACATGTCCTTGTAAAGAGCCTCCTGATCTCTCCTGTAGGCCCTCCTGAAGATACTGGAAGGCTGCAATAAGATCTCCCTGGAGCCTTCTCCAGGCTGAACAACCCCAACTCTCAGCCTGACTTCATAACAGAGGTTCTCCAGCCCTCTGATCATCTTTGGGGCCCTCCCCTGGACCCATTCCAACAGGTCTGTATCCTTCCTGTGCTGAAGACTCCAAAGCTGGACACAGNACCTCCCACCAGACCAGGTTGTTCAAAGCCCCATCCAGCCTGGACCTGAACACTTCCAGGGATGGGGCATCCACAGCTTCCCTGGGCAACCTGATCCAGTCTCTCAGCACCCTCATTGTGAAAAAGTGCTTTCTTATACCTAAACCAAACCTCCCCTCTTCCAGTTTGAAGCCATTACCCTGCATCCTATCACTACATGTCCTTGTAAAGAGCCTCCTGATCTCTCCTGTAGGCCCTCCTGAAGATACTGGAAGGCTGCAATAAGATCTCCCTGGAGCCTTCTCCAGGCTGAACAACCCCAACTCTCAGCCTGACTTCATAACAGAGGTTCTCCAGCCCTCTGATCATCTTTGTGGCCCTCCCCTGGACCCATTCCAACAGGTCTGTGTCCTTCCTGTGCTGAAGACTCCAAAGCTGGACACAGTAGTCCAGATGGGGTCCCACCAGGGCGGAGCAGAGGAGGAGAATCACAAGTGTGCTCCTCCAGGCACTTACACTTGTATAGCTTATAACATACATATATGATGCATTTTTCTCCTTCCATCTCATACTCAAAAAAATGAGTTGCTCTGACTTTAAAGCTCCAGTAAATAAGAAAAACTACTTCAAGTATATGTATGACACAGTGCATTTTAGTTTACAGCAAAAGTTTTGAGTATAATTTTGAAGTAATAAAGCTCTCAGAGAGCTTTATTAATAAATAGGCAAACCAATAATTTTTAAGTAAAACGTACATCAAGAACTTGAAGGGGATTTGTTTTTTTACCTCTGAGCATCACTTTTCAGCAGCCCAAACCACCTGTAGATACAGGGATAGGTTTCTCCAGGTGTTTGGGGAAGGCAGCAGCGAGCCCCTGCCAGGAGGGGCTTCTCCCACCAGCCCTCAGGGGAGTAGCGCAGGCACCCACCCGCAGTAAGCACTCCCCTTGACACCTCCCTGTGGGTCCAGCGCTGCCAGCTTACAGGGAGGTTTGTATAAACGTCACTTTTCTTCATCAGAAACCAGTCAAACGTGTGACTAAGCCCAGCACAAAACTCCGGGTTTCTCACCAACAGGCGCCCCTCATTCCAAAATAGGCCCAGGATCCCCTCAGTGAGGCCTTCGCAAGTTTGCTCGCCGTTTATCTCCTTTCATTCCCCTCTTTCCAGAAAGGTCTGTGAGCAGGTAGCACCAGTACAACCCAGGCCACGCAAGCACTTCTGGAAACAGTTCCTGAAGGTTTATAGACACTTGAATTATGTTGTTTTTCCACCCCCACCCCCCCCATGACCAGTATGAGCTAGAGTTGTCCCTGCACGCTTCCAGAATAGATTCTCCTGGCGCCCAGTTTCCAAGAAGCCTCAGTCTGCAACACTCTTCTCCCTGTCCCCTACCAGCTCAGGGAAGGGCCAGCTAAATCCCTCAGGAGCAGAGAGCTCTTGAGGGATACTTTAAGTTCCATTTCTGGAGAAGAGGTCTAATGTGAAACAATATCCTGGTCTTTATCCATTCTGAGTTAAGAACACACGTCCAAGTCCTCCTTGAAAATCACAAGGGGGGTAAGTTGGTGGGGGGGTGGGGAGGGAGAAAACCTCTGCATGTTGTAATACTTTTGGACAATTTTACTGTGCAGTCAAAGCCTCAGCCTTTTTTTTATTTTTGTGGTCACAGCAAGTACTGGTGGTGAGGGAGAATATGAAGCAAAGGGCTTTTATGGACTTACAGCTTCTCTCCTCTCTCACACTGACTCACTTGCAGTTTCCTCCACTGCAGTCCCAACACCATCTCCATCACAGGTTTTCCTTTTTTAGTCTAAGGACTTGCCTGCACCAAAAAGAGGAATCATCCTTTTAGCATTTAAAGAGGGGAGGAGGGGGGAAGTCACTTACCTTAGAAATTAATTCCTTGGGAAACTTCTTTTACCTATTGAGCTTCCAGACTGTTTGGGAGAAAGGTGGTATTTAACCATATGTTCTTACTTCTATGAAGTCCCATAGCTTACTCATTCAGAACAGCTAGGTGGATTGTTTCATTTAGAATAATTTCTGATTTCTTTTTAGTATGTCAGCAGAAAAAAAAAATTAAAAATAAAAATCAATCCAATAGGATCTTGTCTTGACATGAGAAAAACCCCACTTCCTAAGACAGTGTAGGCCTATAGTCTTCCTCTCCCCCTCTCCCAGCTTAATTTCATACTTACACGATCTGAATTTTTTATTCTACTGGTTATGTACATCCCAAGGAAAACCTCCTCTCTGCTTGGACAAATCTATGGAAAATACTCAGCATCTGCTTCTCCCTTCTCACTTGAAGGGTTTTTTTTTAAATTTTCTTCAAGATCAAAGATTCTCTGCTTCAAGACAGTAAGCACGCCTGCCTCTTCTTAATACTACTTTTTGGTTTTGCCATTTTATCCAAATAGCTATGCGGAGATTTTTACGTTAACTGCTAGAATCCAAAATCTAGGAAGAGGCAGAAGCCACGGCAGTTTATTCTGCAGCAAGCTCCCTGCTGTGTATGCTGTCAAGCCGTGAATCTGGTCTGGATTTCAAACCGACACACAGGAGCGCCCCACAGCTGGATGTCACCCAGGTGATAACTAAGAACAACTCGTCCCACGGGAGAATTAATCTGGTCACCCACTCAAGTTGGTAGCTGCCCTACTTGTGTGTAAAAATGTAGTAATTCAGACTGCTTCCTCAGAGACCTTAATGGTTGTCCTGCTCGGAGAAAACCTTTACAACTTCATTAAACATCCGAGGCAGTCAGGTTTTAGAAACCAACATCCTCAAAGAGCAGCAGATTAGCTGCAGTGCCTGAAAGACAACTGGGCTAACCAAGCAAACTGCAATTATAGCCTCCAAAAATCCCTACATCCTGAAGAAACATAGATTGGTGAAAACCATTTAGCAGTAAGAATACATACCTGCAAACCATTTCAACATAAAGGCCTGGATAATTTGGATAACGTTTTGCTTCAGTATCAAGAAACATAATACAGTTTGCTGTTTGTGGCTTTGATTAAGTCTAAAAATTACATTTCCCTTCTTTTTTCCTAAAACAACTTTGCTTGGAAACACGTATACGAGCAACAGCGTACACAAAAGACAGACATATGTATCTATATATACAATTGTCTTTTATTAACAAGGTATGTCATTACTGAACAAGGCAACTGGGAAATACAAGGACTGGACATATACATGAAAATTTTACAACTCGACAAAAAATTGGCATATGACTTATATACACATGTGATTAATAAAGGTTACAACCCTACTGCATCTGATTAAACACAGCCCTAAGCACTTACATTATGAAAATACGAAGTTGATCATACAGAGGTTAAGTTCTGGAATCTAAAAATAACAACAGTTTGAAAACGTCAAAACCTTCTATATCCATCCGTTTTACAGACCATCACCTACAGCTCTTCCTACTACCATATACACGAAAGATTATCAAAAATATATTGATGGGTCTATCGCTAATCATGAATGTTTATATTTACATTAAGTTAGCAAATTCTTCACCAAATACTTTATATACAAAGCTCAATCTGCCCTTTGGGAAAGAGTTGTTAGAAAGTTAAAAACCATAGAAATGCCAGTTAGAAATAATGCATTCCAAAAGTTGGGCTCGTTCACAACTGCAAACAACTGAAAATAATTTATGAAAAGGTATGTCATTTTAGAACATGTACTCGCACAACGCTTTAGATCCAATGAAGAGGAGCAGGGATTTTTGTCCCACGTGTTCTCTGAGTGGCATTCTTCTCTTCTAATAATGCTACAAGAAAAAAAAAAAAACAGAAAAAATAATTATTCTTAAGCAATTTGTCATGAGTCTTTGAAGAAGGCAGAAATAATTTAGGGGACCATTATTCTTTTCCCCCTTCTCAGTCCAGGAAGCCCTGCCCCCATTTGTATTGGTCCATACGCTCAAAATTCTTATTTCTTACTCCTTAGCGGCTGAAAGGGCAAGAAAAAAACCCAAACCACCAAAAACACCCCCACAAACCACAACTTAAAAGAGAAACCCAACGATCTCTGTACTTCAGTACTACTCAGAAGGCACGCCACCTTTGCCAGCAGTTTTTATGAGCATGATCTTGGCTGGTTTTTGTATTTGACCATAATGCTGCTGCAGCATGCTTTGAACACCCTTAACAGAACTGGTCGTCTCTGCCAAACCAGAAACTCCTCCAACTCGTCTCTCAACCAAAAAAAGAGCTTAGACAGGAACCAGACATTTGCTCTGCACTTCTACACAGACACGAGCACCTAAGGAATTCTGCAATACAAAGCATGGATGCTGAATGAATCTGCACATCCTAGGGATTAGACAGCTATTGACACAGGGTCTCTCTTGGAATTACGTTCCACTTGGGCCCATCTGAGTACCAGAAATCCATCTGAGACCACAGAAGCACATTTTACAGAGCTTCCAGTATGTGAGAGAAAACAGCAGATGGATCAATCTCCAAGGTCTTAGCTCACTTCAAGTGGCAGGCATTACAGCAACAATGCTGTGGTTCTTCCCTGCACCCCAACAACTTTGACAAAGTGCTGACTCGCATAACAAGCAAAATTAGATCTTGCTGTCAAATCCAAATGAAGTGGATTGAATTTCCCCTTTTAGCTACAGAAGTGCTGAATGCATCTTCTGAACTTGCTGTATGGAACACCTATCTGCAGATTCCAATTAAGTCTCTCCATATACTAAAATTTCACCTGTGTGCTATTATTCTGACTTATTCTTCGAACTTCATAACGACCAACTCAGTCTTTTTTTGGTGAAAGATAAGGATGGAATGGCACATCAACTATATTTAATCTATGCAGCCACATTCCTAGCCTTAAAATCTCATCCCCTTGTTTCAGACAGCCCTCCATTCTCTGTTTTTTCTCCTAAGTAATTGCTCTGTAACTTGTCTTTAAGGTCATCTTCCTTATTCCTCTCAAATGAAGCTCACCGAGGGAAGGGGTGTAACGTGTTTGGCCTTCTCTTTTCTCCATCCTGCTTCTACATCACTTTACCCAAAACAAGATCCAATTCTCTTCTCAGTATTGATGATTTCACACAAATCAAACTCTTTCTCCAATTCCCTGCTTCTCTCTGCACATTTTCACACCTGTTCACGTGTATCTATCTAGCAACACCGCCTTCTCCAAACTCTAGTACTTCCACCACAGCTTCTCCTGACAAATTCAGGCAATCTGTGCATCCTGCCTGCATTACAGACCAATGACACACGCTCCAGTCCTTCTTGTTCCCACATTTTTTGTGGCTATCAGCATTTTGCAGATTTTCCCACGTTTTTTTCCAAAAATGGGTTCTGCTTAGACGCCCTGTATGTCTGAAACCCTCATCCCCAGGCCCTGAGCCTTTGCCTTTAAGTTGTGTTAGTCTTCTGGTTCAGGTCACCACGCATTTACGCAAACACTGCTGCGGGAGGAGAGACTAACTGAAGCCACATAAACAGCTCTGCTAAGGTGGAGGAAACAGCAGTTTATTCATCTTCCTGTCATTGGCACCTCAAATACTCCTTGTCTGAGAACATCTCCTCAGGTTCCATTTTTCTAACTACTTCCTTTGAAAAACTCCCTAGAGCCAGGATTTTGTAGTTTGTACAGTACCTGGAAACGAAATGTTTACAGCAATAGTTTAGGAACATTTGCATTGCAGTGATAGGGAAAATATCACAGACTAAATCTGTGCAGGTATTTACTCATTAACAGGGTAACTTTAAGGTTTCTCAGATCTTACCAGCTTAATTTGTGCTCTGTCGCTGGACTTTTGGTCCAACGCTCTGAGTTTCTTCTTCTGGATTTGGGCGTTTCCCTGCACTAATGCCAGTACCAAGGGTCGTTCTTCCTGATAATTTAAAACCAGTATTGACATTAAGACTCCATTACACCTTCATATACTCAGGAAAAGCGTTTTGGTTTTTCTGTCGTTCTTTAAATTACCTGCTTGTAATAAGTGTGATTGTTGGTTGTCTCCATGAGCATAGTGCAAGATACTACTTGCTTGACAGTAACCTGTTCAGATACAGTAGATATTTATTATAATAAATAAAAATTTAGAATTGCAAGCAGGTGTACAATTACATTCTTTACAGCAGCAAAAAGGAGCCAATTGATTTTTTTTTCCATTATCAAGAAACATCCTACCAGAAACCATCCTGAATGTAGAAGAGTTCTTGGGAAAAAAAAAACAACCAAAGCAGCCTCACGGCAGTCTACAGCAGTTAAATATATATATATATATTTGGACTTGTATATGCACAGTGAACAATATTAGCTGCATACCTATTTATGCATATTTGCAACAAGCAGAATGTTTATATATCCAAACACTTAAACTCTAAGGTGTTATAAATGTTAACATTTGCTCTGCCAAGTCTCCTCATCCTTTTTATTACTCTGTTATAGCAATACTAGCGAAGTCTTAGCATAACTAAGCCATGAAAACAGAACCAACCCAAACAAACAACCCCATGCAAGTAACTTAAAGATGCAAACTATTTTCTGGTTCATGTAAACTATCCACTGGCAACCTTG
The DNA here is from genome assembly GCA_013400555.1 of Jacana jacana. NCBI lineage: Eukaryota > Metazoa > Chordata > Aves > Charadriiformes > Jacanidae > Jacana > Jacana jacana. The sequence continues at coordinate 5,757 of VZTM01035086.1, read as the reverse complement.
ACACGGAGCACTCTGCATAAACAGTGAAAATGAGCAAAAGCAGTTGCAAGGTTTCTTATTCTGAGCAGTTGTGGTGTCCTGGTTATGTTCCGGATACTTAAACAAAACACAGATTGTTTACTGATCCTGAGAGCCTGTAAACAACCTGTTAAGACTGTGAAGAAAGGAACAGTTGTGCTAAATTTGATTGCAAGCTTGATCTATCACAAACCACAGCTGAAGTTTATGTATAAAGGACATAAGGAAAATTTGTGTCCACAATATGAGGATACCCACACAAAACTGTGGAAGTTACATATGGAAAGAGTGGTAGTGAGATCAGGGTAAAGGTGATACGCAAATTTTGGCACCAAGTACACAAAGTGAACTTCTTTCTTTCAGTATCTTTCCTTTAAAGTAACCTAGGATAACGTTTATTAGTCACACTTGTGATCCCCCCCACTCAGAAGACACAAACACTGTTGTAGGTGAGCATTTTAGAGATAAAAGTGACACAACAAGCAAGTTTACTCTAAGAAATAATTTTTATGTTTCAGGAACAGAAACAAAACCAGGTCAAGTCATAGGCAGCAGCTGTCACCAAAAAAAAAAAATAAATCTATCCACATTATTTTGATGTTCTCTCTGTCTTTCCATAGATGCAAGGATTTGGAGATCCTCTACAGACAGGCACTGCCATAATACCTTGCTGCTGAATTCCACTTGCTCCTGTATGAGAGTCTCCCAGGGCACAGGGCTGAACAACTGTATGGCCATCACCAGTTCCAAGCTGAGCTCCTGGAGAGGCAGGGAAAAAAAAAAAGACTTAAAAATAACAGAAGATACAATTCCAGTTCTGGAATTTTAAATGTTGGGGTTTTTTCCCCCTCCACCCTCAGAACACCTCCTCAGACCACCTTCCTCCTCAGAACACCCCCCTCCACCTCAGTCCAAAGCTCCACGCTTTCATCTTTCCAAATTCACACTTGCAAGTTGAGTTGAACAGAGCGACATCCTACAAAATGGGAACATTTCTAACGTATACATGTACTTACACTTTTCACATTTAAGTATATAGGTATACACTTTATGGAGAAAAGGATGCACATAACTTGTTGGTTTTTTTAAGCTAAGCCTATGCTGTGCTCTAAATCTCTGAGCTTAGAAGAAATAAAAGCTCAAGCACCCAGCTTTAAGGAGTCTAGACTTCAATTCTTTGAGAGGAACTGTGCTGGCTGAGAATAATAAGGTTCATCTTCTTCCACAATCTGCTTCTAACCTTGACTAAAAAGCCTGAGAACACCTCAACACAGGAGAGATATCGAGGTGCTGGAGCGAGTGCAGAGGAGGGCAACGAAGCTGGTGAGAGGCCTGGAGAACAAGGCTTATGAGGATCGATTGAGGGAGCTGGGGTTATTTAGTTTGAGGAAGAGGAGGCTGAGGGGAGACCTCATCACTCTCTACAACTGTTTGAAAGGGCATTGTAGAGAGGCTGGTGCTGGTCTCTTCTCACGGGCAATGAGCGACAGAACAAGAGGGAATGGCTGCAAGCTGCAGCAGGGTAGGGTTAGGCTGGACATTAGGAAAAAATTTTTCACGGAGAGAGTGGTCAGTCAGTGGAATGGGCTGCCCAGGGAGGTGGTGGAGTCACCATCCCTGACTGTGTTTAAGAGCAGATTAGATGTGGTGTTGAGAGATGTGGTGTTGAGGGATATGGTGTAGGGGAGAACTTGTAGAGTAGGGCTGATGGTTGGACTTGATGATCCCAAGGGTCTCTTCCAACCTCAATTATTCTATGATTCTATGATTCTAACACAAACCCAGTAGAATTCCAGTTCTGTTGTACCCTTTTACAATGAGGAATCCAAGCTGTACATAGTTTAAGATATTGACGCACCATGGATTTCTATAATGTTAATACTATTTTTATTTTGTAAGAGTTAATGCTAGTCTGCACGTTCCAGTAAGAATGTTAATAATCTAAAGTAATTTTCATCAAAACTGAATGATAACTTTTCTATTAAGTTCTTCTGGACACTGTCCACCCCATTGTTGCTGCCATTACAGTAGAATTAAATTTCGGTAAGCAATCTAATGCCAGCGTTATGACAGTTCCAACAGTGATTTGTGAATTTTTTATATTACAAGTACCAGGATGCTTGTAGACTCCTAGAAGAAAAATAACATTCAAATGCTTTTGAATTCAAACTGTTTGATACACGTTAATGAGTAATTTTGAAGGAAAAAAAAAATAGGCTAAAAAGTCTTATGTGTTTGAGAGAAGAAAATCTAGGAGATGTCTACATACAAATGCTACCAAACTCAGTGAATAAAACTGAAAATTTTTGTGATATGCACTTAAGATTGTGTTGTGTAAACAGCTCACTTATAAAGTGTTTTGGCATTATGAAAGAAGCTTGTACAGTTAAATTCTAATAATGCTAGGTATTGAAAGAATTTGACTGACCTCCTGTACTTCCACAGCCAGAAATGCTTTCTCCTGGTGAATAGCCCATTAGGCCACCATTTCCATTTCCATTTGGATTAGAAGGCACTGTTGCAAGAAGACCTAAGCAACAAAATAAAATATATAGCTGTATAAAGACAGACATATAAGACAGACAGCAAAAAAAGATTGTAGAATGCTTTTTTTCCTCAGGATAGTTAATTCCCCACTCTCAGCCTGAGTGGTTTGCGTTTGTAACAGGAGACTCTCTCTCTCTTGCCAAGTAATTTTAGTTCACAATTATTTAAAAGGCATATTCTGCTTAACTGTTCCAATAGTCATTAGTGCATTACTTGAAGTGCAAGGCATCCCGATTCAACATCCAATATCTGGACATACTGACTGCTTACACCTTCCTGGGCAACACAAGTGCACATGGTTTACCTCTCAGAGCAAAGGGAAAAGTCTTTCCTAACTCAGAGGAACGCTACCAGAGGTTGCACTGGTCTTTATTTGAGCACGGTCATTTGCAAAGCCAAGCACAGGATAGCTGAAGTTATGAACCATATAGATCTTTATACCAATGGTCAGAACATTAATTTGTTCAAGAGTCTCAAAACATACTGAAGATGCAGTTTAACAGAAACTCATAGAAAACCAATTCTGGGTAAGATTTGGAAAGAGGAGCTCCACTCAAACACTTTCTTCCCTTTCTTGGTGACATTTAATGTCTTCAGTGATTTGGATACACAATCCTGGTCAGACTGAGCTCGTACCCAATTACTACTACTATGGCACAAAATTAGCAGCTGCTAGAAGATGAAAGAAGTTTTCAGATAAATACAGTCAACAGCCTATAACCATACCCAGTCCTCTGTATCGTGAAAGCTGCTGGTAGATCTGTTTCATCCTCTCAATATTCAGACGGCTTGCCTCCGCATGATTTACCATTGGCTTGGGATAATTAACTCCTATAATACACTTAGCAGCCTTCTGGACGCTCTCTGGGGCATTCCAAGGATCATAGATGTATTTTGCAGGGAAACCTCTAAGTACTGGCAAATAACGTCTTAAAAAGAGAAAAATAAAGAGGCCCTTTTAAGTATAAAGGCACTTGACAGTTTAAGCAACATCCATGAATCGCTGCAATTTCTGAATTGTGAGTTACCTGATATAGTCTCCATTTGGGTCAGTTCTTCTGCCAAACCCCACTGGACAGTAGCAGTGAAAAAACTGCTGAAAGAAGGAACTACAGGATAGCCACATCCAGCTTCCAGCGTTCACGCTCCAATCCGCATCGAGTAAGAGCTCTTCAAAGACCTTAGGAAAGCCAAGCGAGTTAGTCTGAACACAGCACACCTGCGAGGCACCTGCTTTTCCAGGAATCGTTCTGGGTTTCTGATTTTCAGTTTCTCGAATTAGAGCAACAAGTTAGTCTGAACACGACACACCTCTGAGTCATCTACTTAATTCAGGAATTGCTCCGAGTTTCTGATTTCAGCAGAGGAAACCCAGCTCTTGATAGCAACACCCTCTTACCTGGTAACATCCACAGAATGCTCAGTACACAATTGCAAATACTTAGCTTAAATGTCAAACTCAAGAACAGAAGTGCAACAAGCCTGGTTGGCTTTTACCCTGTAAAAAAACACGTGGACATCTCAAAAAGCTATAACCAAGAAGTTACACATTCTTGCATAAACGTATCCTTTCAAAAAAGAAAATCTCCAAAGGATGGCTGGAGCCTGATTGCAAGTGGTATTTGTTACTTTCAGAAGAGTTGCTTCATCACGTTACAACTGAGTAAGCTTTGCAAACTTCCAGAACACAGGGAACATACAAAGCACACTTCAAACTGAAACTGTCAGCCTGAATATCTCAACTTGCACAGCACCTTTCACAACTTGAGGAGTCCCAAGAGTTTCAGGGCAGCACAAACATTCAAAAGTTGCATTCTGGAAAGCCCATAGTTTATCTAGCAAGTCACAGTTTTGAGGATACATACTTAATCCTGAAGGTATACGAAGCACCAGGCACGCTGAGGAGTGCTGGGACAGATAATGAACTCCGGTCCAAAAAAACAACAAAAAAAGTCTTCTCTGGTAATTGCTACCCCTATTATATTAAAAGTAACCCATAAGGAAGTTGAAGATTTGTGAGGGTTTTACTTTAAATCTGACTCTTGATAGCTGTGAAGCATTCAAGTTTCCAGCATGGATGGGCTTTTTAATAATTAACACAGACAATACTAACTTTATAAATAAAGAAGCGTCTCTCCCAAGTCAGATCACTAGCAACACAGACTAACAAGAGAAGCCTTATTCTTTGACGAACATTCAAGCCCCTGTTATAAGCAGATAGCATTAAGTAGTTTTCAAAACAGTTACTTATTTAATACATACTTTTTCAAGTTCCGATTTTCTTTTCAAACTGGAGTCATCTCCAAGTGTTCCAAGGAAACCACCGTCTTTCTTCACGCTAAGACGCTAAAACTTAACATCTTACTACTGCCACCCAACTTCAACTAGTATTACTCCAGTATAAAGTCTAAGTAAGGTAACACCATTAAACAAGGAAATCTCCATAAATATTCAATAAAGGATTCATTCCACAACGTACACTGTGCTGCAAAAGTACCTTTATCTCAGTATCTGCAGTCATGCGAAAAACAAAATTTATCTTAAAATATTTCTAAAAACATTTTAAACAGTCACTAGTAGTGTAACAAGATCTTTAGAAGAACGCTAAGTGTTAGCACACCACTGTTCCACTAGATGCTGCCATGTCATAAGAATTTGGAAATAACCTCGTCACAGAGGGACGGATTAACTTCTGCTGGCTCAGCCGTAATAAATGAAACATCCTCCCACTGCACAAATCCGGGCCTTCCATATACCTGTGTTATTTCAAATGTAAGAACAAGCTGGCATTTACCCATGACACACAGCTCTGTTGTTTGCCTGACCTATCCATGTATGTGAATCTTCAGTGTCTTTATCTATGAAGCGCAAAGGAAAATTCCAAAAGCAGCTTATGCTGTTGTGTAACCAAGACTAGGTTTTTTTTTTTCCCAAATGAAAGGTATTTGCTTACAACTCGTTTTGTTAAGGTGAAATTTTTAAGTTTACATACATATCCTAAAGATGAGGTCACAAGCCTGAAGTAATTTTTTTTTTCGTTTTCAAAAATATTTTTAATTTATTATCTTTGCTCAGTAAGACATAGTACCCTTCTAAAAATTTAAGACTGATTCAAAAGGCTGAGATTAAATCATTCTTTTCTTTAAAAGACCTACATTTGTAATTTCAACTTCAGCACCTCTTGGATACTTG
>VZTM01035084.1:365-46779 GCA_013400555.1 Jacana jacana | reverse complement strand
CAAGGATCTTAAATAGACTGAGGATATGTCATATTGTTCTGAGACATGAAGTCTAAGTTATTTATATTGCAAAATCCTGCTTTGAATCTGAATCCCCTGTGGGTGCTCTAACTGGAACCTGAAACCCCAAAACATGACATGATTTTGGAAGCAGAGAATGCCTTCGACAGCCTCTGTAAAATGCCTACCTATCTCAGTCCTGTGCAGCAGATGTAACAATTCCATTCATACTTATTTTATCATGAGACATGTTGTGGCTCTTCTTGCCTTACTTCTGTCTTGAGCAGTTAGTCATCACACATTTCGCAGATAGAATAAAATTAATAACTTTTTGGAGAAGCTACTTTTTCTCTATTGATTATAAGGTAGCATAGGGATGACAGGCTAGAGAAAGCTGCCTGAAAGCTTGTTGTGTAAATTAGTGTTTGATAACCTCATCCTTAATTACAGCAAAACTTTTTAAGGATTACAGTCTGTGTCTTCATAACCTGCTTTCTGTTAGCATTTCACTCAGCAGGAAAATACATTTATTCTAAAGCTTGGGTATGGCTTTTGGAGGGACTAAGTCACTACCAATTTTCAATTCATAATACAAGTCCATAACTTTCTTTGCTGACATACACTTTTTTCACTGCATTCAGGCAGTACCCATACCCATAAACACAGCTTCCTCTCGCCTACTCCTAGATAATAGTTCTGTATGTTCATATCTGCTTTATTTTAAGCTTTCTCTTGATATGTGATGAAGCATGACAAGTTTGCATCCAAATCTTACAATTTATTGCATGTTAAGCCCTTAGAGAAGACATACAATATTATGTTGTTAGCAATCCACTTCTTTCCTGTTTCCAGAAGAACTTGCTAATGAGCCTTGATGATACTGTAAAAGTAGGAGAAAGAAAATATATCCATAGCATTTAAAGTGAAAAGACCTTTGAGAAAATGAGTCTTCAGTGTGATCTGCCAGGAATGATGTTGAGTGTTGTCTCAATATTTCTGGAAATCCAGAAAAACGATCTCCATATCAAAGTCAGAGACCTTTTACAGCAATGCAAGCCAAATTTTAAGACACTTCAGGGAGACTGAGAGTGGATTAAGCAATTCATGTAGCTATCACTACTTTGGAGGTTTTTGTTTTGTTTTTGTTTGTTTTTTTGTTTATTGCATACCTACTTTCCAGCAAGCTTGCATGTGTTTTGGAAGAATTTTCTGTTCTGTGATTGCTGACACAAGTAATCATGTCTTCAGGAGCACTATTGTTCTTTTCAACAATTAATTACTTGTTCATCTACTTAGGGCATTATTTATGGTTGTCCAGTGGAGGAACTATTGAAGGGTTAAGGCTTTAGCCTTACCCTACTTGAACTCAAGCCTGTTATATTACTGCAACACTGCAAAACTTCAAACCATCTGTTAAGTTCCTTCTGAGATTTCTGACTCAAGAGAGTTCTTGAAAGGGAATAAAGCTCACCCTGGCCCCAAGCCTCTTCCAACATAGATAGCAGTGAAAGCAGTTCAATAACTTAAGCATAACCATCATCTTGTGTTTGGTTTTCTTCTCTAAAAAATAAAATAAAATAAAAAAACCCTCAAATCCACATTTTTATTTTAAAGAACAATTGCTTGGTCGTGTTCTTTTTCATTCTTGTACTTCTCTAGTATATTTGTTAAGCTCTAGAAATGTCTTGAAAGCAGGAATGCTAAAACAGAAACACTTTCAGGAGTTCTCTAAGGGAATGAATTTTCTGTGCTGATAACAGAAGTGGTTTTTCATTCAGTCTGAGCAGAAATTGATGTAAGTATGGTAGATCCGAATATACACTACTAAGAATTAGAATCATATAAAGCTCTTCATTTCCGAAAGGATCCACTGGATCTAGTCATTTTGTATCACCTCAGTGTTAATTTTGTAAATGTAAAGAAGTCAATCTGAAACTTTGAAACAAATGAGGTTCATTTCCACTCAATTTGAAGATGGATAAACAGCCTCACACAATTTTTAAATATATTGCTTTTAGTCTAGCTAGTGTACGTTAGCTAATGACCAGGCTAAAAGTAGCAAGTCATCCTGTAATTCTTTAAAAGCACATGGGCTGGTAGTGGGTATACCACGCTGAATTTGTCAGTACAGCCTTTGCATTCGTTTCTCTTGCCTGACAGCAGCTTCATTCTCTTGCTTGGGCTTTGGCCAACTTAAATTAACTACTTAGTCTGAGGCATGTATTACAAGGATTGTGCCGGATCTGCGTAGTATTGACAAGTTTTTGGAGAAAGCCTTGTGCTCCAGAGGTCTAATGTGTCTAGCCAATTTGGAGTGATTATTAGGAACGCCATTCCTGTTCCTTATGACCATTTATTCTGGGTATAATTCAAGGAAAGTGCTTCCTCTAGCAAAAGGAAAAAAAAAAAAGAATTTTTGAGTTGGAACAGCCTCATGTTTCTTCCCTTGAGTGTCAGTGTATTATGAATAGATGTCTTATATATATAAAATCTGTTAAAGTAGTATGGCAAGCTCAATTTTATATCCAGATGACTGACTTTACAGTGTTTGTGAAACATGATTTCTGAGCTTTCAAGTTCAAGTTTTAGGTCACTTCCATTAGCAAATTCAGAAAAAAGTTTGGCTAGCATTGGTTGTTTCACGAAAAACTTTTGAAATTATGACAGGCAGGCTGCTGGACACTTCCTCAGTTCCTCTGATGCTTTTCTACTGAAGCCTTTGATAACTGCTAATCCAAGAAAGATTAAACATTATTTTTAAAGTCAGCTTCTCATTTTCTTAGAAACCACCAGATGCTGCTTTGATCCCATTTTGCACCTCTTGTCTTTTAGTCTTATTTAAAATTACTGTGTCCGCTTCAGAGCTTTTCAAACATGTTCGCATCTGCTCTTTTGTCGTTCATCAGAAAAACCTACTCACAATTTTATCTCCTTAAAAATAAATTCTGTATCTCCTACCAGCATTTCCTTTTCTTGATGTGAGAAGTTAGCTAGTAATTAGAGTCCTGAGGATCTTTTGTGTTAAAGGAGAATATGACAATGAGGTTGAATCCCTCTTTGTACTTCCCTTGTGAAATAAATAGGGTTGTGTCAAAGTACTGTTCCTGAAGCACAGTATGGTAAAGAGGTGTGCTTTTATTCACAAATTCAGTTCTACCACCTGGCTGCTTTGTTGCCTGCTGCCTCTGCTTCTCTCAGTATTTTTTTAATCACCCTGCCTCAGAGATAGGCAGGCCTTTCTACAATCCAGTGGAAACTTTGAGACATTGTGCTCACATCTACCTGGTGCCAGCCTTTGGCAAGGAAGTGGCCTGGGTTTGTTCTATCCATAAACTCCTTCCCTGGAGGTGCCCCCGTTGGCTGTCCCAGCCATCTGGGAAACAGAGCATTGGCAACAGCCCCGACTTCCCAAGTCATTTAACCAAAGCATAACCTGTCCAAGAAGCTGTGGATGAAACACAGTTGGGGTAGGGCAAAATGACCTGCAGAGATCTCTTCCAACCTCAACCAATCTGTGACTGATTCTGTACAAACAAGTGAGCAAACTCTGTACAAAAATTCCCAGATGAGAAATGTAGTGGCCTTCAGCTATCCACATAAAATGTGGAACTAAGTACGCTTCTCCAGACAATGACACACTGAAGATCTAATTGCTGCCTGCAAAGCATGGCTCTCCTCCTTGTTGAGAACAGTGGAAGTGTCCCACCTAGCCCTTTCTGTTAACGCTTCATTTAAGTTGTGTGACTCTCCCTTCATCTCCAGAATGGTTTGCATGAATTTGAAGGGACATCTGATTTTAAAAGACATGGGTTTGAAGGATTCCAGTTATCCTCTGGAATGAAGAACCTTGAAGCTGTCTGCATTAATTAATTTTATTTAATCTGATGATCAAACACGCCTCCATTCTCTCGTTCATAACTGAACCTCTGTCTTTTCTGGTAGAGCATTTGTTTTCTTTTTGTGGTATTCTACATATCTTTTGGTATTAATAAAGCAGTTTGAGTATTGGAACAACATAAAAGGCAATTACTAAAATCTAAACAGTAGAATAAAGATATGTTCTATCTTTAATACACAGTTATTTAGACTATACATTCGCAAAGTTAGGATGAACATTCATAGCATGAATGTCTTTTTCATAAGTACTCTTATCTGAATAATTTGGGAATAGACAGAAGATTGTAAGTCACATAAATTTTTCTGTATTGGTAGGCAGTATCTAGGTCTTGAAAGCAAAGCAGGAAACTCTTAAGCCACCTCTGGTATTTTAGAGCTTTTCCCAGTGCAGTACTGGAGTAAAACCAAAAAATCTTTTGGAATAAAAACAGGAGTATAAACATGAAGTGACGTGTCTGAATCAGGGAGAACAGCACTGTCAACCTGTTTCTCAAACATCACATGTAAGTTTCGTGACCTCCTGCCTATTGGATGTAGGTGTACATGTGCTCCCTTTCACAGATGATGACCAGTAGTTCCATTTTTGCTGCATTTCTCTGGAAAGCTTCAATTTCAGAAGCCATGTGAGAAATTATTTTTGCTCAAAAATTCCATCCACTTTCATCTGCAGTGTTTTGCTTTGGAAAAAACAGCCTAATTTATCACAGAAACATAGAGATCCATGCTTTTATCTTTTGGTGCTTTTAAATACACTTTAGCTATCAGTTTCACATGTTATTACCTGAAAGAAATACAAAAACAAAAGCTTCTTGTTCAAATTCCCTTTTGTAACTGCTCCTCAATCTTTCACTATGTTTTTTAGTTAGTTATTCTGTTTCCATGGAGCTGTAGGAATTAGTAGACATCTGGGTAGGGAAACAAGACAAAAAGGCACAAATCTAGAGTGCGTATCTTATCTGACATTTTCAGAAGAAAAACACTGTAGCTTCTTCCGCTATCAGTAATGTAAAAATGGGCATATTTGTGTTTTGAAAGTTTCAGTTACTCTTCAGGCAGAAGTATCATTACTGGAGCACTTCAGCAGAGCTCTTTTCTCCCCATTGAATTGTAAGAGTCCAACAGATTATGGCAGCTGCAACAGGGTTTAGATTTCATCCCCTCTTTTGTTGATAGCAAAAGAATTCCCTTTCAGTGAAAATAGCATTTACAATACCTCCCTGTATTTGAGGGACTTTTGTCATCTTTTTGTGGCTGAGGACACTGTAACACAATATTTTCCTTATTGTTCAGGCATGTTGTGGCATGATCCCATTGAAAAGATTAATCAACCAATCAATCGATCAATCTCTGTATGTCAATACAGTGCCTCATCAGTTAATCAATGTGCTAATTTAATTGCTACTTGCCCCTTGCCAGGGTAGTAAAGATGCCATTGTGGTCCCCATAAATTAAAAATAGTACTGTGCTAATGGAATAGCAGTTGCAATTAATTATTCATAAATTCTTATTTATGTGATTGTTCTTTTGACTGTGATGTAAATGATATTTAAACCATAGGCTCTATTTTTGGAAAACTTAATGGCAAAGAAAGAATTGCCATTTAATCTGAGGTGAATGGAATCTCTAAAGAATAAGGAGAGAAAATAAAAGGAACTGTGATCCACATTCTATTATTTTCTTCAGGCTCATAGACCATTACATAATGAAAAGGTTAACAATTTGCCTGTGAAATAATGAGCTTCAGGTTGCTCCGCTTTAAAAAATGCATTTGTTATCTTCTTGAGGGCTGGAAACTACTTACATGACTTCTCTATCCTTTTAGCCCTCAGATAACACTGAGGCATATACAAAAAGCAAAATAATGGGAGTTATACACATTAGAAGTATTTTAGGACAGAAATAGCTAACTAGAGGGGACAAAGTAAGACTTTCTGTCTTCAGACATTTATACTTTGCAGTGATTTTTTGCTGATTCTAGTAGCTGTACTTCTTGTAGCAAGGCAGGGCTCTCCCTGTTACCTCTAAACTCCTACCCCCAGAGGATGCAAAGAGACTGAGGTATTTCATTATTAAAACATATATAAAGGAGGGACATGGGATCTCTCTGTAGGTCTTATATTTGAGGCAATACCATCTGGCACACTAGAAGGTTCTATAGTTATTCAGGGTGCAAATTAATCAGGATCCATTGTAAGAGTGGACAGTGTGGGTCACTTCCCTTTCAGGCCACGGCAGGTCCCTTGACCCTAAATCCCAAGCTATAGTATAGCTCTGCCTTCCAACTCCCTGCTCCTCAAGGAAAAATGGCCACAGCTTTAGCTAAAAATACTGTGTCAGCTGTTTAAAGTGGTACATTTGTAATTGCACTTACTTCTTTGGTCTCCCTAGTTTCTGGAGTATTGTATCAGACATCCAAGTTGGTGGAGAGCACAAAGTGCTTCAGCAGAAGTGTTGACATGATGCAAGTAATTCAGAAAAATAGCCACTAGATACAGTAGCCATAAAAGGAGCTGAACAAAGTAAGATGGCAGAAGATTTCTGTCTGCTGCTGAATTTTAGTTTTGCAAACTCTCTTGAGGTCACTATCCACAGCATTTTCACTACATTAAGGTCAGTGAAGACTGTATAGCCTGAACCCCAGGAACATACTTTTTCTAACAGCTGACAAATAGTCTAACTGTTATAATAAAATGGAATTTCTTCTGGGGGAATCACCAAGCTTAGAATCTTTTTTCTGTAAACAATCTGCAACACCATATTTATTTCTGCCTCCTTGGGATGCTATGATAAATACATGCTGGTTTTGAGAATAAAATAGATATAACTATATTATAGGAAAAACAGGTTTCCTCTTTTGATTAAAAACATTACCTCATATTAGTCCTGCACTGCCCCAAAGTGCAATTGCAGGCACTTCACACAGTCTTTTTTGCATTGGAAATGTTACATCCCTGCCTGTGAGCAGCACAGGAACATTGGGGTTTGGGTTTTTCTCCTTATAGCTGTTAAAAAGGAGATGAACTCTTTTCCCCAGCTGCAATTTAAGGGGAAAAAATTAGGGTTATAATGTAATTACCAGCACTGGAATCTCGCCAGGATGCTGGACTTTATTTCCCTGAATTCCTGAAAAAAAGTGTCATGGGACTCTTTAATTATAAGCAATCAGGACCATAGTTCCATATCTGACATGAAAGGCTCTCCCTCCAGCAGCACAGAGCATGAGTCTGGGCATTTGCCCAGACTGACTCAAAAATGCCATCCAATGACTCATAGTCATACTTTCTGTTGGGTGTTTTTGTTTTTTGCTATGTACCTAGGGCTTGTCACAAAGTCTTAATAGCCAACATATGTACATTTTACAACGCTCTGTTCTACAGTCAGTAAAACAAGATCAGACAGTAAATATAATCCAGTCTATATTCCTTAACAGCATTTTGTAAGACAAGTGTGTGGAAAATGTAGGGCACTATCTTTATCTTTGTTCATGTGATTTCATGTGATAGAAAGTAGGATGGAACTGGTATTTTAATTACAAGGAGTTTTAGTAACATTTGTATATGATAAACAGCTACAAAGTTGGCAGAAAAGAACTGTAAGTTAGAAAGCAATGTCCCATCATACTGTCCTGGTTATAACATGTGTCAGAGATTCTTACAACTCCCTTAGAAAAGATATATCCACACTCCAATTATGAAACTGATCAACATATACTGATGAAAAAAGAATTACTTTGCATGAAATTCAACTTTCCTTAGAGTCTTAATAAACTAAGTCCTGTTACTCTTGTGCCAAAAGGAGTCACTGGTATTTTCAGAGAGGAGGACAAGAAACTCAAAAAAAATATATGGAAGTGGAAAAGAAAATGAGTTTGCTCTCACCGAATTACTTTTACATCATACATCAAATAGTTGATAAAAATAGAATAAATGCATCATGGTTCATGTGACAGTTTAACAACTAACTTTTTAAATTCCTTGAGTTGAGATGTCAAGGTGAAAGGAAATGTGTATGTGTATGTGTAAAAACTTCCCTGCCCAAACTATGAATGACTGATTTTTCAGTTCATTTTCTATTTTAGAAATCATGCTACTTAGGCCTTCATGTTGTAATATTCCTATCAAGATTTGTAAAACAGAAGAATCCCAGATAGTGGATGTCTGCAGTCCTCAGCACAGGAAAGATATGTACCTGTTGGAATAGGTCCAGAGGAAGGCCATGAAGATGATCAGAGGGCTGGAGCACCTCTCCTATGAAGACAGGCAGAGAGAGTTGGGGTTGTTCCATCTGGAGAAGAGAAGGCTCCAGGGAAGATGTTAGGGCAGCCTTCCAGTACCTAAATGGAGCCTACGGGAGAGATGGGGAGGAACTCTTTATCAGGGTGTGTAGTGATAAAATGAGGCGTAATAGTTTTAAACTGAAAGAGGGGAGATTTAAATTAGGTACCAGAAAGAAATTCTTTACTGCAAGGGTGGTATCGCACTGGAATTGGTTGCCTAGGGAAGTTGTGGATGGGGCTTTGAGTAACCTGGTCTAGTGGGAAGTATCTCTGCCCAGAGCAGGAGGGTTGGAACTCAATGATCTTTAAGGTCCCTTTCAACTTGAACCATTCCATGATTCTATGAGACAGGCAGGTGAGAATCACCATTATTTTCCTGTGTGAAAGACAAGTGTGCATAAGAAGGTTTCTTTCTTCAAATGAGGAATTTATAACAATTTAATACCTGTATTTACTCCTCTTCATCTACCACTGAGTTTGGCTTAAGCCTGGCTGGGCTTTAATTGACAGTAAGCCAGATCCTATGCACTGTAAGGCAATAACACCATAAGGTAATATAATAACTGTTTTATACAAGATTATACAAGATTCATACAGGATTTTATACAAGATTTGCACAACTTTTGGGCAACTGGTTTAAGTCAATTGAGGTAAGAATTTTGAGTTGTCCAGCCAGATTAAAGGCTGTATAGTTGTCTCGAGTAACTCTTGTTTTTTTGTCTGTTGGTCAGTGCAGTGGGAGGCTTTTCAAAGTGATGTTGAAGCAAAGTGGACCTCAGTGCCTTTGAAAACTAGTCACATTATCTTTGCCCTCAGTATTTAGGCAGATCAGGCCTTAGGTTCTTTACACACATTAAAGAATTTTGCAAGCATGAAAGTGGGACAGAAAAAGACAGACTTTTATCTGAATTTAATCATTATTTTTGGCATGAATACACCTGTAGCAATGTGGTTATCCAGGCAAATTCTTGCCTCTTTGTATCAAATAAATTTAGATTATACTCCTTTTCATGGGGATGTTAAGCTGAAAGCAGGTCAGGACAGATGTAGGCACAGATGTAATTGTCAAATTTCCAGATATATGTAGGTGGCCTCCTATGAGGGAGATAAAAACTTAGCAAGCTAATAACAGATTAATAGGAAAAGTGGTATTTGACAGAAATACACTTATGTGTTGTGCAGAAGTTTTAATAATCTGAAAAAGAAATCTCATGGCATGATGTTATAGAGGTAGTAATACCAAGTGCCTTGGTATGCTAACTTGAAGTAAGAGTTGAAGTTAGTGTTATTATTACTTTGCTAACTTTTAAACAAACAAACTATAACACAGGTCTGGAACATTACCCCAGTGATGCTCCAGGGAATGATTTAAGTGGAATAAAGATATATCAGCCTGTTAATTGTTAGCGATTTAGTCGTAGTTGTGAGATATTACTTCACTGGACAAGCAAAAGAAAAGGGCAAGTAATGAAAGACATGCTTTTACTGGAAGGACCCACCTCCTCATTTAGTCAGTCAAGGGTTGTTATCCCGTTATTACCCTTTAATTTGAGGGCAAGTTCAGTGAACAACTGTGAAGGCCATTAGGAGCTGTCATGGAGAATTTATTTGCCTTTGAATGGAAGGTGGAAGCAGTACAGCAGAGGCTATGCAGTTTTAAAGTGGATAATTCTCCTTTTGCAAGCTTTTTAATACTATGTTTATTGTTTCCTAGTATGTCTCCCTAGACTGTCTTTTGTTGCCTTTGCTGCTCTTGTCAGGAATAAAATTTATAGAAGTGTGGCCCAGGAGAACCAATTTTATTTTGTGTAGTGACTATGCTAGCAACCCACAGTGTGGCTTTCTGGAAACTTGCAGAAAACAGTAAAATCCATACCTCTTCAGGAGCTAAAGTCTGGTGAATTTTTTTTCTTCACTGCTGTAAAATGCAGGGAGTTGAGGTAAAACAGAATCTTTCTTACAGCATTTTAACTCTGGAGCAAATCTCATCAAAGTTTGTAAAAGCAAATTAATTCAGTTAAATTGTTACATCCTAGTTTAACAGTGCAAGCATCTGACTTGGCATGGAAGCAGTTGTTGCTCCTGTGTTTCCTGAAGCGTAACAGACACCTTGAAAACTAGAGAAAAATCATAGAATCATTTAGGTTGGAAGAGACCCCTGAGATCATCAAGTCCAACCATTGGCCCTACTCTACAAGTTCTCCCCTACACCATATCCCTCAACACCACATCCAATCTACTCTTAAACACAGTCAGGGATGGTGACTCCACCACCTCCCTGGGCAGCTGATTCCACTGACTGACCACTCTCTCTGTGAAAAACTTTTTCCTAATGTCTAGCCTAACCCTACCCTGCCGCAGCTTGCAGCCGTTCCCTCTTGTCCTGTCGCTCATTGCCCGTGAGAAGAGACCAGCACCAACCTCCCTACAATGCCCTTTCAAGCAGTTGTAGAGAGGGATGAGGTCTCCCCTCAGCCTCCTCTTCCTCAAACTAAACAATCCCAACTCCCTCAATCTGGTACTTGCTTTAGATAATGCATTATAAGAACTTAAAAGGCACAAGAAGAAATGTTGATTTAAAGAAGACACCAACAGCAGTAAGTTCATCCAGTTGCAAAAGTAGGGGAATTTTATCGTGGAAGAACTGGTGCTCTGCAAGTAGCAGAAACAATTTTGCTCCGCCTGTGTTTTTAGCAGAAGGATTGAAGAGAGAGAGATCCTGTTTTAGCAGGCATTATATATTAGACATCAAAGACATCTGTAACTAAAGGTAACATTTCCAAAGCTCATGTCACTAGTACTTTGTATAATTCACATACCCTGTCACTGTGCTGGGTTACAGGAGCATTTGAGGAATGTATTTTATTTATTCTAAGTGAAATCAGTCCTTGGGTTTTGATCCACTTTATAGGTATGAAACTTCCTTACAGGGGTTCCTTTTGAAAATGTCTCAGAGAAAGAAAATTAAAAACACATAAATGGATACAAAAGTATCTGAAAAAGATTTTTTTTCTTTTTCTGCATTCTTTCTCAGATACAAAGTCAGCCATTGGGTTCAAAGGCCTTAAGTTCGTGGTCATCTGAGACTTAGTTTGAGTCCTGGGCATTTCTCTTGCCCAGTTAACATTGTTTTGGTTACCACTCAGTATTCAAAATTTATGGGTCTCATTATGGCATCGGTACTGCTTATTCAAGTAAATATAAGTTGTCAGTTGCAGTGCATCTGTGCAGATTTATACTGACTAATTTACCCATTCTTCTTAATACTTTATCAAGATAGGGATTTTTAAATGGATGTCTGTGCATTCATTATCGGGCTTACTCTCTGAATTTAAACACTGCTTTGTTTCCCTGAAAATTGCAGTGTTCTTAAATACTACAGAATGAATCTAAATTCTCTAAAAACTGTAGTTAAACCAAGTCTTCACTATTAACTCATCTGAAAAAAAGATATTTACAGATACACAAAATAATTCACTAGTAGCTCCTCAGGGAAATGGTCTCAGTACCAAGCCTGTCAGAGTTCGACGAGCATCTGGATGACACTCTTAGTCACAGGATTTAACTTTAGGTAGTCCTTTGAGGAGCAGGGAGTTGGACTCAATGATCCTTATGGGTCTTTTCCAACTTGAGTTGTGCTATGATTCTATGATCTATTTCCTGCCCAGTAAAGCATCGTAATTAGAGCATGAGCTCTTAATAATATTGATATACCAAATCTTTGAGTCCAGACAGAAGAACAGAGTCCCAACCACTTTATTAACTGATCAGCTGCATCCAATCGGTTACAAAGATTCTGGCACTGATTATTTTTTTCTCTTAGTTGCTTTATTTAGAAAAAATAATGAGTATGAACTTTTCAACTGGGTATTTCCATGAGACTTGAACAGCTTCCTTTTACAAATACGTAGATGTTATTTAAAGCATTTCTTTGAACCACCGGCTTTTAGGGCATGCATTTTTCACCGCTATTCTGCTTTCTCTTCTTCCACCCATTTTAAACAATTTCTAGAGACATTAGCAAGGGTTTCTTGTGATGTTATTGATAGCCTAAAGGGCAGTTTATGGAATAGCAATAGTAGGTACAACCTAAGGAAAAAAAATTGTTGGAACAAAGTTGAAGATGCTAGATATTTCAAAATTAAAATTATAAGATCTTCCAAAGGACATGCGATATTTATTAGCTAACCATCAGTTATTGGTGAAAAGGTTCCTTGGTTGGTTTTTTTTAATTCTGTTCTAAATTCTCTGTAGCAAACAGCTGCAAAAATATAGTTCTGTGTTTAGTTCTGGTGAACATCAATTCCTTGGTGAGCAATGCAATCGCCTAGTGGTAAATGATTAAATCAGTAGTGATAAAAGAAAAGATAAACCTCTAAACATGTGAACAAGCAGTATCTGACACTCCCAAGTCATTATGAGTCTGGGCTTACTTTTCACATACTCATTTATTCAGCTGCTGTCATTTGTAAGCTACATCTACAAGGCTAAACACTTGGGTTCCCAAAGCATTTCTTGACTCCTTAGTAGAGTGATGCAGGATGTTCTGGCCCATGCTGGTCACGGCTAGCCTTCACTGAAGGGGAGAGGTTGTGTGACGTGACACAGTGCTTGGCCGTGGAGGGTCCCCATGTGCTATTGCCCATTGTGCAAGAGTTGGGATTATGCTATATCCCTGTTTAGAGGTGCAGAGTTGTCTTCATGGTCTTTAGATTTTTAAATAAACAGTGCTGAATCTTCATAGCCATACTTCCCAGTCAGACTGCTACCCCCAGGGGAGTGGTACTTCACTCCCATCCTCACAGTACTCACTCCCAGTACTCAGTTCCACCTGGCATTGTTAAGAGCATCAGGAGAGTGCACCCAGTAACAGTGTGAGCAGTGCTAGAAGACATTGCCAGGTGAAGCTCATTTCCATCATTACCAGCAACCACAATCTTCACTGCCATGACACCATTGCCATGACACCATTGCCCTGTCACTGGCCCTGTCCTTAGCTGTGTGACTCTTTACCCCTACCTTTGTGTTTTACAGAACTGCTGGCAAACCAGATGTATGCTTACACAACCAGATCCTGCACTTCTGTTGCAAAAGGACAGATGTGTCAGTAATGGTGAATAAATCTGCTACTTTGTGAAGTTGTAGATATTTTAATTAATTCCCAGGCTCTCTGTTGCAGCAAACTTAAGTGTTGCTTCCCTCCAAGGTGAACCCAGCTGCAGTTCAGGAGGTGCTTCATTCTGAGGACAAATTGGTCCTCAGCCAGGACCATGCCAGGTTTGGTTTCTTGTGCCCTACAGTCCTTTATGCTATCCCGAGGGGCCGTGTACTTTCAAACACACCATATGTTCTGATACCATATCTTTCGTTCCCTTAGCAGCATGCTGTGTACACGCTACTTCATGCTGACAGATTGCACGACAGCCTTCCTGTTATTTCAGGTATTCAAACTAAAACAACTTTAAAAAAAATTCAAACGATTATGTCTACCAGCCAGAAAGATGCTGTGTGAGGTTGTGCAACTGGACTGTGAGCCAGTGTACTGCCAGTCCAACTGAGAGGGAGGTTATTCACTGCATGGCCTGAGGCTCAGTCATGATTAGCAGTATAGACATCGTTTTGTCCTTAACTGGCAGATGCAATTAATCTATCTGCTGCAGGATATTTACTTGTAGAGTGTAGCAGCATTAGCAGAATGATGTGAAAAAGTGTATCGTGTATCAGAGGTGGAATTACAACCTTACAGCGGCTCCTTTTTTTCAGCTGTCCACATTCCAGTGTAGGTGACCAGTATCAGAAAGGTCCTCTTAGACCTCCTCACCTACCTTATGTTACTGTGAAGAAGTAGGAGTTGCAATCAAGATCTGAAAGAATAGCTACTTTGAAATGATGCACACACATTACACCATTTAATTGCCTGATTTTCACAGAATGGTTTGTTCTTGCTTGTCCACGGGGCATACCAGTGTCACTTTATGGTGCATCATAGATTCATAGTGCACTCAGAGGGAAAACCACTCATTAAAAAGATGAACAGTGCTTGCTTTTCAGTGCCTATTACTATCAAGACACGTCTGAAATATGCAATGCACATTCTTAATGGGTACTGACAAAGTACTTTTAAGCACGTTGATGTTTTAAATGTATATTTAGACTAATGAACAAGATGTAGCTGAAGATTAGCCTTATCAGATCAGTGGGACAGCCTCCTCCACTCCTGAATCCCACTGTTTTCTTTCTTAATGTTCTATCCATACAGTGATGCATTAGGGAGATAGTGAGGCTCCAGCTCTTCCTGAAGCATCCCACATGATAGCGAAAAGGAGTGGTAATACACCAGGGTAAAAAAGAACTGCACAGTAATGACAAAAAGGACAGAGCATAAGCAAGATTATTGAAAGTATGATTTTGACCTCAGCAGTGACTTTGCAAAAATGGCACTGTAGACTTCTATATTTAATGTGTCTCAGAATTTTCAGCTAAAACTTCCTTAGTTGGAGAGTGGAGCAGTGTTACTCTTCCAGACCTGCCATGCCTGCCAACCCTACCTCAGCCCTGGTGCCTCAGCTGAGCTTTCGCTGGCATAAGCCACTCTGTCAGCAAGGATGCTTCTACTAGTAACCACCCATCCATCCGTAACCTTTATCTAAGCACTTATTTTCTGCAATTCAAGTGAAAACCCACTGTAAGGCTGTGAACATGCTCTCACTACAGTTGATGGATGGGCTTGAAAGCAACAGGTTTTAGTCATGCCATGAGTAGCACTAGCAGACTCTGGGAGTGTACAGATTGAAGGGCAGCCTCAAGGTGATACTGGTGGCAGCACACACTGTGAGCAATCTGTCAGATTATTTCCTTCTCTGCAGGTTAGACTGAGGGCAGGATTTGGGCTGTCTTGGTTTGCAACCCATATGCACCCATTTAATTAGGGAAGAAAATAGAGCTTTGATTAATTTACAATAAAAATAGAAAGAGATGGATAAATTCCTGTACATTATGAAGTACTGGTTGCAGTAGCAGTCAAGGTAAGAGCTGACTGTTATTTTGTCTAAACCCTGGTTTGGGGAAGAATATTCTATCTCCCTGTACCTTTCCTCTGTTGTTGAATACTCAATTGTTTCTGCTAGTTTCTAGATCCTGCTTTCTGATGCAGTTTACACTTTTCTGTACTGCTATGTACAGTATGTGCTTGTAAAACATGTTATGATGGGAATTCCAGGCAACAGGTTTTAATTCCTTGGATCACTTTTTGTAAATGTAACATCACCCACCAAAATAAAACAATGTGGGAGACTTCCTAGATCATAAGTGGTAGTGGAGTTCAGAATACCTAGAGATAAGCCTTGAAAATATGTGACTTGATTTACTTACCTTTCTTCTCTATTTATTCACTCTGTAGCAACTTTTATCACACTTAGCTTTAGGAATATTCTTGAAGTTCCTAAATTTGCAGATTATTTGTCCTGGGCTTCCTTAATAGTAGCTGAGGGAGACTGGCATTTCTAAGAGACAGATCAAGCATCTAAGATCTTTATACACAAGTGTAAACATTAAATCTTATATTTTCTTTATCACTGCAGAAAAAGAAGAGAAGTTGCTTTAGACTAGGTATCTATTAAAATGCATGCCTCAGAGATTCTAATGCTAAGACTCTGCACTGCATCGTCTTTCTGTTTGAATTATCAGAGATATGGAAATAAGAATCTTCTCACCTAGCTTGATCCATACAAATACTAGTAAAATACCTCATGATGTAGGAATAGCTGCTTTAACAATGTGGGTTTTTTACATTCACTGAGATAGTAAAAAAATATTGGTGTAGTTAAATACTGAAACTCAGTAGAATTGTATGCAATGGATGTTTGGAACTTACTTGGTGTTTCTAGCCAAAAAAAGCCACCCACATCCAGTGCCTTAATGAACAGATTTCCTTTATGTAAATTTCATAAGAAGAAATTGTTTAAGCCTGCTGGTAATCTCTGTGTTTGTAAGCTTTCCAGACTTTAGCTGAAAGTTTTGACTGTGATGGCTTGATCTCCTAATAAGCGGGCCATTCAGCCCAGGTTATTTCTTTCTACCTGAATCTATCTTTTTTCCCTTGTACCAGTTTTCTACTTAGTTACCTGTTACTTTTCCAGGTGCATGCAGTTCCTCAAGAGCGTGGGATCCGGAAGACTAGAAGAAACATCTGTCTTTTCTTTGATGCAGGGTTGATAGCTTCCCTTACTGGCATGTCCTTCAGGGACATTCAGTGTTTCAATTTAGCCCTGTAGGGCTAAATTAAATAGGGCCACTAACCCATGATATTTGCACAAGTGAATAAATACCGGTTTGGCTTGCTTTGCTTTGGGTTTTTTTTTGAAACTGTAGGTGCAAGGATTGTTCTAATTTGGCCCAATGTACTGTCTCAGGAACTATGGACAATTTTCCTTTATAGTCATGTTACTGTTGCCTTCCTTTGATTATTTGTGACTTCGTGGCATAACTGAATCTATATTGAATAACCTTTTTACAGAGCTATCTAAGTACCTGATTTGCTGTCAGTGATATGCTGCACTTAGGCTTCTCCCTAGAGATTTCAATTTCTAAGGATCAGTTCCTGAAAAATGTCTCTAGGAGAGTGTGGCGACTCCTCTCTCCCTGTTTAAGACCAACAGGAAAAAAGAAAATTAGACCCTGTGCATGTTAAACATCTTTTTTTTTTAGTTAGTATTTATCCCTTTAAATTGCATTTACCATATTTTCCTATCTGTATTTAAAAAAGTGAAATACTTCTTTTGTTATTACTTTCCTTTGTTTGTCTTAATGTGTGATGCCCATTATTTATTCTCTCCATTGCTCTTGATGAAGATCTATGTCTGTACACTGTTACTTTCTCCTTTCCACTTCAGGGCTCATTAGGAATTCCAGTCAATGCAGTAATTTGAAGGTGAAGGAGGTTGGAAAAGTGGCCAGTTGTGTCCAGTGCTCAGCAGCGATCTCTTATTGAGGCAAGAGCTGAGTAAGGTGAAAGTGTAGCATTTCCTGTCTTTATACTTCTATCTGTTTTTGAAGACATCAGTTGATTTTGGGAAATAATTTCCTCTCATTGGAATGGTATGTTCTTGTAAGTGGAAGAAATACTGAAAGTGTACATATTTTTTTATTATTAATTTCCTAGTGATCACTGGAAGCCAAGCATCATCAGAAATTAGATGAAAATTGTAAGTCCATTGCACATATGTTATGAAACAAATTAATGTGTGATTTTTCTTACTCACTTTTCCATTTTTTAGTTCGTATTTTCTACTTAGTGTGTCCTAGCTGGGATGGGTGAAGGAGGGGAACTGTATGAAAAATGTTGGGCAGTTTAATGTCTTCAGCAGTTACTTCTTTCTCTACCTCACCCTACTACTTGGCTTATCTGATCTGAGACAAGGCATTTGCATCTATCAAATTGATGGAAATATTGGAGGTTGAACTAATGGTTCTTAGTCCCATCAGGGGAGCAGCCTTTAAACCCACCTGGGATTACACAGGTATCTCACTTAGGCATGTAGGGAAGAAGCAGTAGGTTGAACCTTTTCTACAAGCTCTGGTTCAGTCTCTTTTTGGGCTCAAACAAGTCACTAATGGGGCTCATGCCTACGCCTCGTGCTTTCTCTCTATGAGAACTTTTGGCACAGTTCCTACTGCCAGAGGCCTTTGTTCTGCTGTCACAGAGATTGAAATCTGCCTATAAACGTGACAAATGGGTCCCAGGCATAATTCCCCTGGCTTCAAGAGTTACACAAGGGATGATTTTGGACATTTTCAGCAGTACTTGGTGATTTTACTATCTCTATGCATACAGTTTGGAGCACGTATTTAATCTGCACAAGCAATTTGATAGCTGTCCCAAAAAGATAAGTCACCTTTTGTCAGAATTATTGCTCCCTATATTCCACAGTTAAGAGACTATTAAATCATTTACTCTAAAAGCTTAAAATTCTCTAACTCTGAGCTTTTGTTTTCTTCAAGGAACTGTAATATCTAGTCCAGCCTGATGCAAATTTTTTTCCATTGTTTTTTTAATAAATCCCTGATGAACTGAATAATTCATAATGCTGTGGTTGGTTTAGGACCTAAGGAAAATACATTTTATTAGGTCAAAGACCAGAATTGTGAAACCTCTTATTTTTCTCTTGGAGTGCTGCATTTCCAGGGCATGTTTCAGATGGTGGCCTGACACCCACCAATCTTGTGACTGAAACCAATTGCTGTATCAAGTCCCCTGTATGTGACCCGGGGCCAGGAATGAACTAACAATTAAGCAATTAAGTGGATGATGAGAGATCCCATGCTTGAGCTTTCTCCTTGCCCTCTTTCAGTTTGCAGTATGGATATACTCAATTATTCAATCACAGAAGCTTTTAAGCTAATCGTAACTGGATACGGTCTGCATTTTTAGGTCTATGAGGCCAAATCTCAGGTTGAGAAATCCTTTCAGGGGCTTTTTATAACTACCACTGAATAGCACTGCCTCAGCTCTGAAAAATAATGTCTGATGCATCTTGGTACTCCAAGTGGTTGCATCCAGGCTTTTGACACTCTGGAAATACAGTCTGATTAATCTTTTAAAGAAAATAGGCGGTAAAAAAAGGCTCAGCAAAGGCTTACTCACCAGTGTTTTGTCCTTAAAATATCAGAGATGTCAAAATATCCCACATCCTTCTGTTGCTGACCTTTCAATGAGTATGACATTTGGAGTATGGGCAAAGGTGACTCCTGCCCGCCCTTGTTTTCTATGAGTGTGTTAGGCAGCCAGCACTGTTTGGCTTCCCTTGAGCAGAGGACCTGCCTTTACAGAAGATATTCCTCTTTATGACCTACAGCTGTAAATTTGGGAATTCCCTAAGCAATTCCATTCATAATCTTCTTATTCCATTTCATAATTCTTCTTATAGGTGCAGCCACCTATATGGCATATGCTTTTTTTGTCATTGCGGGGTTTTTCTCCGGGAAAGTTTTACTAGAGGAAGAACAATAATAGCTGTTAAGCTGTTCCGTAGCCTTTCCATAAGTGATCGAGAATATTTCCAGAGTAGAGAAGGCACTTGAGGTTTCTTCAGGGTTGTGCAGGCCTGTGGAGTCACAGTGGCCCAACATTTCTAAACTCAGACCCAAAAGAGATTATGAATCAATTGAGAAGATCTGTTCTGGAGCAGCTGTTTTTCTCCATATTGGTGTTACAGCCTCAACAGCACTCTGCGCTGGTTGAAAATTTGAGGGGTGACAAGTGCAAAAAAGTGGTTTTTTATTTTTATTTTAGTGAACCTTTACTGGAAAACTGCAAAGGAATGGTCCTAGAAACATGAGGAAGCACTTAATGCACTAGCTGCTCGCAAGAAGGCAAAGCTGCCTGAGCAGAACTAAAGTTTTCGTTACCATTAGCAGCAGCAGTGCTTACTATTCGTTAGGATTCTCTGGAACACTGTATGAGAACAGTTTGTTTTGTATTCTGGGTTTAATTACCACATTAGACCTTAGACCTCTCAGTGAATGAAAGCTTCCTGCCATTCTCACACTGTATTTGATAGCAGCAATTGTTAACCTTGAAGGCACCTCGAATGACATTTGAACAGTGTTATGGATTTATGCCACACATTGTGTTGCTTTGCTCACTCTCCATTAAACCAAACAATACACCTCCAGAAGGCTGTATTGATTCTTGACCACAGACCCTGGCTCTGCAGGATACTAGTCTATTCTTCGGAAAGGTTGTGCTCTCCCAGAAATCTTTTTTGCAGAAAATACACACTGCATTGCAGCCTAGAGCTGCGCAGGTGACCACATAACCTACTTTTAATGAAGGTTACTGCCCTTCTGCTCCTACTACATCAATAGTGCAGTACCTTTTGCAAAATATACGCATTCGCAATTTTTCAAATCAGCCTTATTAGTCTAACAAGTCGCAGATGTACTAAACTCATCATTGTTTTGTGTATGCTTCAGTGAATTCTACCTGAATTTTAGGAACAGAAACATCTCATTTGCTTTTCATGTTTTTCTTCTGCTGCCCTTTATCTCTGCCAGGTAATGCCTCCTTCTATGTCTGTAATCTTTTCCTGTTTACGTTCTATTTCTTCGCACTTGAGAAAACACCACTGGGAAAAGTCACTACTTTGTTCACTCTTGACTTACCTTACAAAAGAGATGAGCCCTAGGTTTACCTTTATATCTTCTTTTGTACTTTGGTGAAGTCTGAGGACTTTGCTGCTTTAAATGTACCCTATAAGTGCTTGCATCTAGCTTCCTTTAGCCTTTATTTGAAACTAGAGGGAATTCTGTGTTCAAATAAGTGGTTTGTGGAACATGTTTTACCATACAGCAACCTATAAAAGCAGACAAGGCAAAAGAAAGCAGACAATCATAGCGATGTTAAATATATTTCGGTGTGTGTGTGTGTGTTATTTTTCTATATTTAAAATACATGCATTTCAGCCTTGTAGCCTCAGCCTTTGTATCCTGTAAGAGGTACTGTATCTCCCAGTCATACAGCTCCTCATGTATCGTATTAGGTATAAAGCTAACCCCTAATTTCTACAAAAAAGATGTGACTTTGAATCCCATTGTAAATTCTTCAGACCCTTTTGATGGACATTTCAAAAGACATGTTCATTTTTGGCTTTCTAGTTTTTTCCTACCTAGAAATCTCTTCTCTTACCTAGAATGATCTCTCAGCTTGTGCAGTGTAGAGTCTGCTGCAGGTGTCTAGATAAAGCCATTTGCTAAATGATTTTATAATCTCCTTGCAATAAAATAACCTGAGACCTTCTGTTGAAATCAAATTAATATAGTTTTCAAAAGAACATACCTAGTCCAATTTTCAAAAGGATATACTAGTCCTTGAATGATTCATCCTGATGGAATATTCAAGTTGATGGTGCTTGTTCATTTGTATATATACCCCATAATCTGATTCTAATCTGAATCTAATCTGGAATATTATCTAGAGGATTAGAAGTAGTAAATATTACAGGAACCTGTTAATCTGGTGAATTCCAAAGATTGGTGAGAAATGGACAGACTTTTGGTTACAGGACCAAAGAGAAAAAAGTCACTTACAGCGCATTGCTGCTTAAAATAGGATCAGAGGATTAGTAGCAGTACTCAGTATGTCTAAAGGCTGATCTGCAGCATGACTGCTAGCTTCTGACTTCTACTGGTGTTTTTCACTAGGCTTTATGAGTATTTTTAGTTATGATATTAATGACACTAAACTAATGATTTGTGAAACACTTTGTTTTCTTTAGTGACGTACCAGCAATTTTTCAACTACTAGACAGCAGTGGCCTACAAGCTGATCTGTTACATTTTTCTGAAAAAATTGTGGGTCTTCCTTTGCTAAAGCAGTGTCTTGAAAGAGCTCTTCAATGGATGCTGAGGGTTGTTTAATGTGGCATTTTAGAGCCACTGAGAGCATATGCATATCTCTTGTGATAACCAGTAATGACCTCTAGGACTTTTTAGTTGGGTTTATATAAGTTAGGTCCTGAAGTTTTGGTGTAAAGCAGCGATTAAGAATGAAGGTCACGAGCAGAAGTGTGTGGGTGTTGATGAATAGAACAAAAAGTTGTCTACGAGGCAAAAAAGAAACAGAAAAGTATTTTCTAGAGCATGTTCAGGGTAGCTTTCTTATTTTGACGTTATGGTCAACAGAAAAACTTTCAAAACGTGCTTCAACTCTAAATATACAAGTTCATGAAGCTTGATAGGAAACAAATCAAGAAACTGGAAACCTTCTGACGTTATTTAATCTTTAAAAAGATATTTCAAAGTAAATTATTTTTGGACTGCAGTCTTTGTCTTCTGCATCTGCTATGTATTTAAATATGTGGTCTTTTGCTTTGATGCTAATGACATCATTTCCCTGTTTATAATAATCTAATGTGATAAATCTAGTGAATCACAGACTTTATTTCCCCAAGCTCTGCAGCCTTTTTTAAGTAAACTGAAGTGGTTGCTGATATAAACAGAATAATCAAAACTGCTAATCTGAACATCAGGCCTGAATTAAGACCATTAAGTAAAACAATGACATTAGAGAGCTGAACTATAATTTACTTTAAATTAAATTAAATTGAAAACATTAGCATTACTATACTGTCAGAAATTAAATACTTCTACCTTCTAGACATTCACAAATACCGGTGAAATTTCTTAATTGGTTTTTATTGTTATCATTTTGGGAAAAATGCATTGCAACATGCATTATTTTTTGGCTCGCTGAGTATAAAGGCTTCAAAAAGCAAACACTGGAAATTACTTTCTACCAATTCAATGATAATATTATAAAAACATGTAAGAAATGGGGAATAATAATAGATTACAAATTGTTTAAATAAAATATTCTTAGAGGAAAAGACTGTATTGACTGTATTCATTTCCTACACAATGCTACTAATTACTGCCTAAAGATAACCAGGGATCATTAGAAAAAAGACACTTTTTTTTTTCTTTCTTAAATTGGGATTATTGGGAAATTTTGAAATTACCTACAGAGGAAAGTTTGGACATTTATTCTCACAGTTATTCTTCTAGCTAAGAATCACAAACATTTTGCAATAATTTTTCAAAATTTTTAAGAGGTTTTTTTTGGGGGGGCTGTAATTTATTTTCTCTTATATCTCTTTGGGTTTATTTACAGTTTGGAGCAAAACTTATATTTTTAAATTTTATTAGCTGACTATTTGGAAAAGAAAAAAACATTTCTACACAGAATTCAGAACCATCTGGTTTATTACTAGTCCTTCCCAGGTTCTCCCTAGTGATGGTGCCAGGGTAACCAGCCTTTTCCCCCATTGCTTCTGTGCTAAGGAAAAGATTGATCATTCTGCCTCAGAATTTGGCCATGCTGGAAGCAAACTGGTTATGTAAGTTGGGGACAAAAATCTGTGGAGACTGTTGAGACAAAGGGACTATTCAGCTGCTATCACAGGCTGCTTCTGCACTCCTGCTGCTTTTCCTGCTGACAAATTTATTTGTTTAAGGCATCCAGTGGTTTATAAAATCCCCTGCTCTCTCCTTGACTCTTCACAGCTCTTTCCAATACAGACTTATATACGTGTTGAAGAAATGTCTGAGAACTACAAATCTGTATTCATCCAAAAATATCCATATTCAGAAGAATAAAAAAACAAAACCAGAACCCACCTCTCTTCATGGACTCTGGTAGTGCATAGAGACAGGGCTTGCATGTTGCGTAGTTGAATGTCAAGTTAGATTGAAGACACATGTATAGGTTTTTCTTTCTTTCTTCTCTCTACTGCAGTTTATGTAATGAGCCTACTTCCAATGTTTCTGAAACTGCTACCATCATCATATTAAAAGGTACAGGTAATACTTATCTGAAAACACTGCATATATATCTCATAAAAGTGCCAGTTATATCCTGAAAGCAGATAAAGGCAAATTTGCTGAGCTGAGACAGTAGTTCACTGTTAATAAATGCCTTTTTGAGTTGAATCTAAGTAAGGATATTTGCTGCTTGGTGTGAGGAAAGCAATTATAACCAGTAAAAGAAGTATTGACTTGCAATATTGAAGCTACCGTGCGTTGGATGTAATGGTTAAAATGGTATCCATAATAAGGAATGAGTATGTTCTAGGATTTAGGAATTTAGATAGTCACTAATATGGTATACTATGTGTTTCTCAGAAGAAACTGAATTGTTCTGACCAATTAGAAATACGTCCTCTGCTGGCAAAAAAAAAAACCAACAATACCTTGTCTCAAAGAATATTTCATTTATTTATTTATTCATTAGTCTGTTTTTTAGTCTTTCAAATGAGGGATACAGCTGTTACTGCCATTGTCCATGCTGGCTGAGCTCTCACTCCCCACGCAGGGTCACGGTGTGCCATGCATGCCCTTCCAGCACACACCTTGCACATTCAGTGGTCCCAGCACATCCTTGGAACTGTTTGGAGTCAGTCTGATTACCTGTTCAAAGTTATTGGACTTGCCATGCAGCACTTTGTTGTCCCGCAGATACAACTTGGACATTTAAGAAAGTCAGTGGTGACATTAGGAGATATAGCTCTTCTGGGATTAGCAGCTGGAGGCTATGAGGGGTTGGATCCGTGAGACATCCCAAATGGCGCCAGTCACACACATTTTGCACTGGTTCACTGGTTTCTGATTACCAGATGCCTCTAGATAGGAGATGCTCCTGAGATTTGTGTGTTACTGTTGAGTTCAGATTCCTAGAGGAGACTGTCCTTCAGCCTGACTGTCTTTATTTTAGTATTCATGTTTATGCATAAGTGAAATCAGAGACTCTGAGACTATGCATGGATTCTACATCACTCGTATCCACTTTCCTGAGAAACTGAAATGAAGGGTATGTGCTTTTCCGCTTGGATCAGAATTGTACATTACAATCCTTCCTGTCACTGCTGGAAAATCCACCCATGCACCATAGAAAATGCAAGCAGGACCTGCTGGTCAGCCAGTATGGTTTCCTCACAGGCTATAAAAAGTTATCTCAGATAAGCAGCTTGCTAACTCAATTTCTTTTAAGTGTCTAGAGCAAGATTGCAGCCACACAACTGAAAAACTACTTGGAACCAAACCACAATAAACTGAATTGAACTGTGTTCCTATCATGAAAAAACAACCGATATGAAAAGTCAAATATACTTGGATAATTAATCATCACTTGATGAATGTCATCCTTCTGTTCATTTGTTTTTAGCTGAGCAATAACTTTGTTAATAGAAGACTGAGAATATTTCTGTAAAATAATTTACCTCGTATCCCTAAAAATAATTGAGCTCCTAACAGTGGCAAGGTTGCCACAGCTGTAAAAATTGTTACATGGAGTGCTACGTTCTGCAAAAAGGCAGTAAAAAGTCAGCAGAAACAAAGAGGCCCTACTTCAGTCTTTACAGAGTAGAGGTATTTCACACTCCTGGTCATTTCTGATGTCAGCAATTCAGCCAAAGCCTGCATGGAAAGAGGTACAGGGTTTGCCATGGAGAGATCTCATGTGAGCTGACGTGGCTACTGTCTTCAGTGATTCCTTCCCGTTCTAGAAAATGATGAATTATGAAATAATTGCCATCACCATTAAAAACAGTTTTTTAAAGCAGTGCTATGGAAATCTGAGGTTAGTTGTTGACTGCCGCGGCCAGGAGCAGTCGAGCCCGACGCAATCAATCAGGAAGCCATCAATCAGGAAGCACCTCTCTCAGGAAGCACCAGGGAGCACTCCCAGGAAGCACCCACAGTCAGGACAGTTACAGGTCCTCATTCGCTAAGCACTACATTTCGGATAGGGAGAGGGGTATTGTCCACGAGCTTTCCACGCACTTTTCACAGGCTTAAAGTTGCCCCATGATTGGCTACAACATTTGTGTCATTTGCTGTTTCCCACACTTTGTTTCGCCTTCACTATACTTCGTTTCGCTTACTTCCACTTATTTGCATATGTGCCCTTTCAGTAACTCCCTCTTAAAGGGCCTGCTCTCAACAGTTGACTTTGTGTAGGGGAACATCAAGAAAAATACAAGCTCTGCGCTACTGTTATATTCAAGATTACAGATCTTGATTAAAGCATTCTCGTAACTTGAATGAAAAATATTAAAATATTTATTTAATTAAATAGACTATTTACATTCTCAGCTTTCAAATAATTTAGAGCTAAATATTCCAGTATACAAACAGCTTTTAAAGGAACAGCATTAAGAATTTGTGTTTTCACAGTGGTGGCAAAACTGCCCATCCAGAATCATGTAGCTTTACTACTGTATGGTAAATGCTTACGATAAGAGTGCAATATGATCCTTGCATAATTTTGCTTTATTTGTTACTCTAGGAAATTCCATGCAATAGTGTAAGACAGATATATTTATGGAAGACATTCCTCTTTGAATATTCTTAAAAAAACTACAGAAATTAACATATGTATTCTAGCAAATGTTGACAGTTTTTATTTGTACCTTATTATTTATCAAGCGCTTATTTTGAGCTTTTTTTATTTGTTTGTTTTATTCAATCAAGTAATCTTTATCATTACATTAAGGATAAGGATATGTCTAGTTTTAATTTGAAACAGCTAATTGCTAAAATAAACCTGTTCTCATGTGCTTCATGGGTTTGTTATACCATAAAAACATGTTGAAATAGAAAATTATTTTTGTAAAGGTAAATATTTATAATAACTAAAGAAAACCCAAACTTTTTTGGATGGTTAATTTTTTTTTTCATTATGTAATTTTGAGCTCAAATAAAGGATTCATGGATTTGGTCCAAAACTAGTGAAAAGTTAAAACTACAGAATAATATTTAAAAAAACCTCTCATTTTCTAAAGATACCTTGAATTTCCATATCAAAATATTTTGAGTCACTAACTAAATAATCTTTACACAAAGCTTTTTAGGGAAATCAATTACAGCAGATGTTGATTGGAAATGAAATATGCAGGAAAGAATTTTAGCTGTGAAACTGAAGAAAAAGCTATCCCCATGCTGCGATGAAAATTAAACAATGCTTGTTTACTTTTTCCTAGGTTTAGAATCTGAATACTTAGTGACACTGAGCTCTTACCCAGAATGCTCAGTTAGCAGATCTCTAAGCGTCTGGAGAGGATTTAATTGCAATTATATTCATTCCACCCAAGACCTTTGAAAATAATCAAGTATTAAAAGTCTAAAACCACAAAAGAAATCAACGAAATGTCTAATGAGGCATTAGATCTACCTCCTGAGGGAAACTTCTGCCCATGACAAGTGTCATGCAGAGTTTTTTTCAAAACTCTGTGAAACAAACCAAAAAAAAAAAGGTATTTTATCTTTTTGAAACCTGCTTTATCAGTGTCTTCAGGCAAAGGCCTTTACATTAGAAGATCTGTAACTGGACATTTAGTTTTTAAGACACTGATCAGAAGTTACATATGTAAAGTTAACCCACTGCCCTCATTGTGCTGCTGAAAGTACTGTTTACTTTCCATACTTCTAAGTGTAAACTGTTTCGAATTACACTTAATACTTGTAAATAAAGACTATTGTTTATCTTATCACTTAAGCTGCTCTGCTTGGATATGTGGTCTGCGAGTACACCATGTTGGCAAAGGCAAGAGAGAAAATTGACTCCAAGAGTTTAACAGTACATACGAAATATTGCTGGAGGGTTAAAGATAGTTGTTAATTGCATTCTACTCCAAGTATAATTTGGTTAAGTAAGCTGTATTTCAGTTTGTAAATGTTTCTAGAGATCTTTAATCCAACTGTCACATGAAGGACAAAATTAAATCAACTCTTCTGTTGCCATATTCTGATAGTGTGTGAATCCTGAAGCAAATAAATATAATGGGAAGAGTTCAGTTTATAGTTAATATTTATTTCTCTATCCACTCAAAGGATAACTTAAATTTATCCTCAAAGTTTTTTTCTGACCCATACCTTTGAGTAATATCCACAGTCCACCATTTAGCTATTCGGGATAACAGTCAGATATTATCAGCTAGCATTAGTTAGCTAATTTGTTCCTTTGTTTCACTACAAATAACAAAAAATTGCAAATTAATATCTAGACAGATTCGTTCACAATAGTCTTGGGATATTAGTACCAACAGTGGTTTTGTGGTTTTTAGAAGGCTCAGATAACCATCTTCAAAAAGGCTAACTTGGTGATATATTTGTTGCTTCTTGGTAGTAAATTCATGGTGGTTTTATTTTAAGATAACCTGATTTTAGAGAACTCTGAAGGGAGGTTTATGCAATCACACAGCCCTCCCACTTACGTCTGTGGCTAACTTCCATCCAAGCTTACAGGACAGTAGAAAATTCACAGACAAATTCACAAACTTGGAGGGAAATCAGTGGTAAAGGAGAGAACGCAAAATTTATTTTCTTGATTCAATAGTAAAGAGAATTCAGCTTGGCAGTGTCTGGCTGTGTAATCTTTTGATGGCCGAAGCACCATTCTTCCTTGCTAGTGGAGGTAGAAAAGGAGGTGCTTATTGTGTCAAGGGAGAAAAGGACAGATATTCTTTAGTTCCTAGTGCTTTCAGACAGTGTGTTGCTCTTCTACTGCTCTTTTACAGATGCATCACAGAGGTGAACCTGACACGTGGCTCTAATATTTATATAGAGTATATCCATTGGAGCGTTAACTGTATGATGTGTATAGAGCAGTCCCAGTTGAAGAATGCACTTGGTGGAAGTTTATCAATTCAGGTCTGGGCATTTCAGGAAGATCAATAGGTTCCTGACCATGTCATTGATTGTGGGAGCACCAAAATGCTATGTTCAAATACTATTTTTGTTATCATCTGCCAATTTTAACAGCTTCTCTGGGCAGTTGACTGAAGGCCTCTTTAAAAATAATGTCTAGGTTACATTCTGCAGGTCTTCCACAGGTGAGCATCGTTTGAAATCAGTAGTAAGGACAGAAACACATTTCCTCCAAGGCAAAAAGGCTAGTGAAGAAATGAGCAAGAAAATAAATGTCTTTGTCTTGCAATGGTGTTTTATATGCAATAAAAACTGTGGCACAGTTGGAGATGAAACAACCTTCATACACCAATATAACTGCAATAGTTCTGGTAGCAAGTTCTTGTTATTTAATGTGCTGGAGAGGTAAGAAAATAATGAAAAAGTCAATTAGTGGAGATATACCTATTGTGCTATTCATAAAGTAAGCATTATTGGTGAAAGAGGTAGTTATGTATCAGGGAGCTCATAGCCTGAAGACCTGGTGTAGAACTGTCATTAAAGTGAATGCTAAATGAAGTTCATTCAGCTTACTTTGTACATGATGCCAGTGCTTGATTTTCACAGTCAGGCTAATAGAACAGTTTTCTTCAATCCTGCAATTACATTACTGTTTGAGCGTTTTTAGGGTTTTGGTTTTTTTCTCTGCTATTATGGTTTTAATAGAATTTTTGAGTCTCTTTTGTTGCTCATAAACTTAGAGTTAATTGGATCTTGAAATCTCAATATTGAAAATTTCAGCCTTTATTCTCTGGAAGAAAAACTGTTTTTTCGTATTCCCACCCCCTCAACTGACCGACCTCAAAAGAATAATCAATGCTTTCACGGTGGCAGATATTTCAATAAAGAAAATGCATATGTGGCTTAAACTCAGTAATATAATTTATCAATGGAATTTATTTCTGAAGAAAAATTAGGATAATATCTCTCTATAGTTTAAAGTTAAAAGTCTGCACGTTTATATGAAAATTTATAATGAGAACATATGTTTCTGTTATTTAAGTAAACCACAGGCATTGAACAAGTAGTGTTTGTTTTTAACAGTTTTCCAGAAAAAATCTATTCTTTTAGATGGCACAGATTGGACTGGTCCCTAACAGAAAGATACAGGAGTCTAAATAAAAAGAAATAATTTCAGACTGATTAATAAATTAGCAATGCTGCATGTGACCTTGTTAGGTCTGAAAAATCAGACATAGACGAATGTGAAGAAAAGAGAGCAAGACTTGATTGGTCAATCTTGTTGTATCGCCAGGCACATAATTGGGCAAATACTCGCGTATTTGTGTACTGAAAAAGTGTCAGAAATAATGTTACATCAGTATTTCATATTTTCTATCTTATTGGGAGCCAGTCAATGCTGGCAGCTTTTAATACTTCATTATATATATATATGATACTTCATATACTTCAATAATACTATCACTAAAAATAATACTGAAACAGCACTTTCATTTTCTTATTCTGCTTCTACTTGAAGACCACTTCTAAATGAAGTTGAAGTCGTTTGGGTCAGTACCTAGACGTCACAAAGCAAAGACAGATCTAGAGGCACTATCTGTAATGTGATCACGATCCCAAGCACAATTGGTACACCCTGCATAGTGAAAGAACTTTGGAATCTCTTGATCTCTGTGGTTTATAAACCGTGAAAGCCAAGAAAATGCTGAATGAGAGGGGAATATCAGTATGCATTGAAGATAAACTCTTCAAACGGAATGCAAATGCAGCTCATGGACTCCTTTGTGCAAGAAGTACAAATGATCACCAAAGAGAAGATTTTCATATACTAAAGCAAAAGTCTTTTATACTTCATGTTATTTTGACCCTGACACAAATAAGAGGATAAAAACAAAACAAAAAGAACGTGGCTTACATGGTAATTTTACAGTAGCTGAATGTAGCTCCTATTTTCTTTTCAGGTAGGTGGACAGAAATGGATCCCAGGATGATTGTAAGAAGCCATGGGAATACGCTAGAGGATAGTTGGTGTCATGTAAATGATGTGCCTGGTGCAAAAGTCTAAGATGCGGCTGTACATTTGCCAAAAGAAGCAGCATGACCTTTTCAAAAAGTATTTGGGTCTGCTCCCCAGCTGCTAAATCTCACAAGACCATCTTTGTGAGTGTTTACATGTTGCATTTGAAGTTGTTTAAAATTACAAGAAAGTCATTAGTTTGAAAAATAATTAAGGCAAAGGAATTAATCTTTTGACGAAAAATGTTACATTTGCATGATGCAATTTCAGAAGGCTTAATGTGAATAAAAATATCAAAAGCAAAAAACTCAATGCAATTTTGCAGTGACTGCCTGTCAATAAAACCTAGAAACATTTGGGGTTCCTTGTCCAAAATTATCTATAAAAGTAAGAGACAGGGCACAGGAGTTCACCATGCTAGGTGAAAGGCACTATATTAGCCTGTTTGTATTTTCTGTGAGTTCCCCTAGAGCCATCTCTCCGTTTCTATAGGTGTCTGCACCAGGAAGAACTCTCTGTTCTCTAGGCAAAGGATGCCGAGAGCTTTTTTGTGCTCACTGAGCATGACCAGGAGGATTGTGTTACTGCTGCAGAAAGAAGGACTGTGTGCTGGGACCTGTGTCCTTAGGCGAGATGACTGTCACATGGGTGTTTCACAAAGTCCCTGAAATAAACTGGGTGCCAAATTGCAGCTCAGCAAAGTGGTGTTTTCTTGGGAGGATGGTTGGTGTTGCTTTGCCTGTCTTGGGATGTGGCTTGAGAAGGGCAGTGGTTCAGTATCTGATGATACAATGTCAAAGTGCAAGGGAGCCACATCTCTGTTTCCAATAGGAATCTCTCCTATAAGTGCAGAATACCAAGGACGGTGTCTGAGTGTTGGAGGGAGTTAGCTGGTTCACTATAAAAGATAGATCATACATTTAAACTGCTAATTATCAAATAAGGAATATCTAAAAGTGAATTGAGGTGTCAAGTTATTTGACACAGTGGATTATTCTGGTGTTTATGACAGTGAGATCACCATTAATACTAAATCATAAATACTAAATTTCAGGAGTGATGTGCTGTGAAGGGCTCTAGCCCCTCAATCTCTATCTCCTGCCTTGTCTTTCTGTCTCTCTTATCTGTTCTGAAAAATTTCCCTGCGCCACAGAAGATGTGAATCTAAGAAGATTTTTCTTTATGAGGGCTTGTACGTGCAAACTGATAAGTACTTTGGAGTATCCAGCAAAAGTTCAAAGAACGTTAAATGCATGACATGTCACTACAGATTATACTAATCCCTAAAATAGGTTCAGATTCAACTATAGACAATTAGTACAAGATATTATTGTCAGATTCAGTGATTATTATAAACCAATCACATAAAAATAATTTTAGGGGTCTGACTGAGATGGAGCATGTGTATCTGACATTTATGACCAATAAACTTGAAACAACAAAATGGAAATGTGTTTTGTAGTGCAAACTCACGTTTTTATATTTCAGGACCATGCAAAATCAGAAGGTAGCTTAGTTTGTTTTTAAGGGCTTTGATAAATTTATAGTGGGCAATGACAACTGAAATTATTCCAATTCCTGAAAGATGAATAAAAGTTTGATGCATAGGAGTGAAGCTCCACATAAAATTATTCAAGAATATAGCCAGTATGTATCCCTGGTTTTGTAGTGATATTGAATTGTTAGACCCTGTGATGCTAGGATGCTGTCAGTTGACAACGTACAGGTCAGATTCACTCGAGCAAAATACTGTTATCATGAATGTCTGCTGGTCTTCAGCAGAAACAGGAGACATGAGCTTGACACACTGATCCCAGTCAATAGCCTGTGGAATAAAGAGGAGCTGCCTGCTTCCCTCTCCTCTCCGCTGTATCTCTCTTCAAGCGTGATGCCTGTTAAGATATTTTTTATGAGACTCAA
Organism: Jacana jacana; assembly: GCA_013400555.1. Taxonomy (NCBI): domain Eukaryota; kingdom Metazoa; phylum Chordata; class Aves; order Charadriiformes; family Jacanidae; genus Jacana; species Jacana jacana. Next base: position 14,470 of record VZTM01035084.1, on the reverse strand, counting down.
TGTCACTGTTACTTCTGAGAACAACTGATAGGTGATGGGTGATGAGCTGCTTTGCACTGATGAGAAATGTTGCTGTGCTATGGCACTGAGCACACCAGACCAGTCATGGGGTCCAGTTCTGCTCTGATGCTGATGAGAGATAAGAGCAACTTTACCCGTTTATATAATTGCATTAATTTTAAATTTAGGCAAATACGTCATAGGCAGTCTTCTGAGTTTTCTCTTGTGCTTTTCTTAACAGTCTTCTTGATGTGCTGAGTATGGACATTTGTGGTTGCAACATCTAAATGTTCTAAAATGAGAAAGTATTTTTCTATGCAAGGAAAAAATAGTACTACAAGAGTTGTAAGAGTTTCCAAGGAATCAAATACTGTTTATCGTAGCATGAGAGAGATAACTCATTGATTTGCTGTCAGATACTTTATTATTCTTATGCCTACGCATTGCTAGAATATTATTAGCTCCCTTTTAGGATAAATATTCAAGACAACAGTAAACCAACATTTGAACAATTATGTGGATTTTTGAAAATTCAGTTAGTAAAACTATCAGACATTGTGTATAGAGTCTTTCAACTAAATGAAATAACATCCATCTGACTTTCTGACTAAGAATGGACATAATAAACAATTCAGTGTGAAATTCTTGTCTGTTCTTTAAAAAAACATTTCAGGAAAAAATGGGCAGACATCACATTCTGTAGAAGGACCTTGCTTGTCTGCTAAGTGGGAGTGATTGTAAGAAGCAAAACCAATCATGAAGTTAGAGCAGGACTACAAAGAAAATTCACATTTTAATTAAAAATGATCCAAACACCCACTGTTAAAAGCTTTTCTTAAAGGGAACTCAGTGGGAGTTAAAGACCTTGACATATGAATTATCTACCCTTAAGTAGATGAAGAACTGTTTGTCATTTTTCACTTGTCAGTACTTTTTCTCTTTTGAGTTTTTAGCAGTTTCTAACACAAGCATGAACATCAGAACTTTTGAGATAGAATTTTATTTCCAATACTGAACTTTGCTATGAGCCAGTCTTTTTGTCTGTAAAATGGAATTGGGATTTACCAAACAATTGTAATAGAAATAAATTTAACTTTTTAAACCCAATAAAAATAAAAATAAAATGTGTTAGAATATGTAATCAGTGTTATGAATATTTTCTTACATTGCAGTAGTATGCTTGGTTTCTTCTGAAAATCTTCTTCAATATAAAGTGAATGTCCTATGGGTAATTTTAAGCATTCTGGGACCTTTAAACGCTGATTACAACTAAACTGGTATAAATGATTTTGCATTGGTAAATGCGTGCAAGTTAGGTACTGCTGAGTATGTGGTCTTCAAAAAATAAGAAGAAAGAAAAAAAAAACAACAAAAAAACCAAAACTAAAACCAACCAAACAAAAAAAAGACAATATGCTTCATCAGTGACCCCAAAGTCTTGGTTCCTTAGTATGCAACATGCTTACACCTCAGCTGTCTAAGAGCTAAGTATTCACTATTCATTGTCTCCAAATGTACTTTGATTTTCTTAGAATCACAGAATTATCTAGGTTGGAAGGGAACTCTAAAGTCATTGAGTCCAGCTGTTAACCAAACACTGTCAAGTCTACCACTAAATCATGTCTACATGCTGTTTAAATACCTGTGGGGATGTTGACTCCCCCATTTCCCTAGGCAACATGTTTCAATGCTGGATAACCCTTTTGATGAAGAATTTTTCCTAACGTGGATTCTAAATGTCCCCTGGAGCAACTTGAAGTTTCCTCTTGACCTATCACTTGTTACTTGGGAGAAGACTTACCTCCCTTCAGGTAGTTGTAGATAATGGTATGGTTCCATCTCAGCCCCATTTTCCACAGGCTAAACAACCCCAGTTCTTTCAGCTGCTCCTCATAAGACTTGTACTGCAGACCCCTCACCAGCTTTATTGCCCTTCTTTGGACACGCTTCAGCACCTCAATGACTTTCTTGTAGTGAGGGGCCCAAAACTAAACATAGTACTCAAGATGCAGCCTCACCAGTGCAGAGCACAGGGGAACAATCACTTCACTCATCCTGCTGCCCACAATATTTCTGATACAAGCCAGGATGCTGTTGGACTTGGCCACCGCTGGCTCTTCAGAGGTTTGTGGGGTGTGGGTGATGAGTGAGGCAGTGGGATGTGAGCCAGTAAGTGGGAATGTGTGCCCGTCAGAGTGCCTGTGCTCTCTGTAGGATGCAGTGAGCTGGTGAGCATGAAGAACATGGGTTTGTGGCACAGGGCAGCATGTGCTGCCAGCCTGTCCAGCTGCAGACAGGGTACTCAGCCACCTTCATCTGATGTAAATTTTTCCTGAAGGCAAAACAGGCCTGTAAATTTTTCTGTCAGCTGTTTAATGTAGTTAAGCTGTTGGCTTCTGTTGCTCCTTTCCCATATCAGAAGTTCCTGTCAGAGCTGAGCATGCTCTTCTTGAAATGTTACTGTCCCTCAGCTGCTGTGGAGCTTATGTCCAGTTCTTGGGAGGATCCTGATTATTCTTCCTCCAGGATTGGGGGAAGGGTGATCCCACTGACTTCACTGACAATAGGAGCCTTGGTGGAACTAAAATAAAATAAAATAAAATGAAATGAAATAAAATAAAATAAAATAAAATAAAATAAAATAAAATAAAATAAAATAAAATAAAATAAAATAAAATAAAATAATATAGCAATATAAGAAAATTCAAATAAAACATCAACATAAAAAAAGAAACAGGTGTTTATTTGTGGATTACTTTGCAATCTGTAAAACTGTTTTCCGTAGGCCATTGTGGATTCCTAAACCGTACAGGAGTACAAGGGGCAATCCCAAAAGTTAACAAAATAAATGCCATCAAGAACTCCTAAATGCAGAGGTGTCATGCCTAAATTGGGACATCTGTATGCTGCAGAAATGCAAGGGTCAATTATGTGTTACAAGTGCCTCCTTATATACTTATCAACTTACATATATAGTTTATTTTGGCTGTTACTGGAAACAGGTTATAGGGCTAAATAGAGTGGTTTATGGATGTGTTCAAAGGAGCCAAGGTTTCTTCCTGTGTCTTTTTGGTTTCTGGCTCTCCGGCTGGAATTGCCCTGTGTTACCTGTGCTCATTGTCTTCTGGCTGTAAGAGGAAATCGCTTATCTACATCGAGAGGATGATAGCACAATTATTACATGGGAAAAAGGCAAGCATGATAGCTGTACTAAAAAGGCTGGAGAATCCCGAAACTGTATTACTCAGTTTCACTGGGAGCTGAGGGGTGTTAAGTGAAAACTTGTCTCTAAGGGGATTAAGTAAAGAGCAGAAACCATGAAAGCAATAATCGGTCAGTACCAACTCTCATAAGCCTTTGGTGCAACATCAGTGAGAATCTGTTTTCGTGTGAGAAAGATAGCAAGTGTTGAGGAGAAGAGAGTTAAAGGGACAGGTATTGTACAGAGCATGGAACAAGTAGCAATCTTCTTCATGCTATTGAATTTCAATAAAAATTGTCTCTATATGTTTTGGTTTTAGATTGTTTCAGTTACAAGCTGAAAAGTACCAGATATCTTCTAATTCAAAATATTTGCTAAAAACCTCATATTTTATATACATTCACTGTGGTAGTTCCAGATTTAAATAGTACTTGTTTTACATAATGTTCAATACTGATTAAAATGTAAAAATGAATCCCAGCAAGAGCGTGTTTGCAATCATGGAACCTTTGGAAGATTTTTGAAACCATCAAAAAATAAAGTTAGGATTAAAAAACCAAACGAAAAAAAAGGCAAAGTGCCTTATACCCATGAATTCTCAAATATCCTCAGTAATTAATATTTTCCATAACACTCTGGGAATATTGTGAGTGCAGCTCACCTGAAAAATCAATTGAAGACATAATTATTTTGAATTTTTTCAGGTGGGAACATGTACAGCTATTATTTTTTTTTTATGTGACAGAGCTCACCAGGGAGATTGGTGAAATAATTTTATTTAAAGTCTTCTGTACTGATGAGGCATCTAGATATGTTTTTATAGCTACAATTGGCCACTACAGCGCCAATAAAGTAATCATAATAGTCTTCCAACATAAAGTTCTTCGAAGTACTCTTGAGAGTTAAAGAAACCACAACATAAGTATAAAGTAATCCAGATGGTCGCAGTACAAACATTTTCAACAAATTGCGATAACAATTGACATTTCTTGTTTCCACAATGAAAATGTGTGGTCTTGCTTTCAGAAGGCTTGTTCAAACATGGTGGTCATGGGAACTGTGAAAAAAAAAAGGAGGCAAAGGAAAAAGAAACTTCCAGATTATAATTCTAAGAACATGTTTTGAAATGAAGATTTGTGAGAGATTTGCTTCACTAGAAACCAAAAGGTAGAAGATGATGGCAACAGACAACAAGATGAAGATTCTGTCATTCTATGACTCTGAGTAGATATAATTAGCCACACATCTGGGAGACAGTAAAATGAAGGTATATGGGAACTTTCCGGAGCATAGCAGTAAACAGGAGTAGACTGTCAGGGGGAGTTCATGCTCTGAAAAACATGAACTGAGAAGGGTTGGAACTAACTTTAATTTACTGCTTCACAAAACGGGCTGCTGCTTTGCTTTTAATATTGAGAGGATATAGTTATAGCTCACTTTAGGTAATGTAGATGTTCAGATAAGTTAATATAATTTCATTCAAGCCTTACCAAAAGGATTAACTATAATGTTTTTGAAATAGTCATTTATTTGTGTATTTAAAAGCAAAACACATATGTATAGAAGGCAATAGATTATTGTGTAATTGAAATATAATCATATTTATTGAGGAGAGTTTTTATTTTTTAGGGAAGGNCATTTTGTCTGAGAACAAATTTCAGGCTGAGACCTGTATTTTCAGTGTCCAGGACACTTTTTATTTAGCAAAACCTGATGAAGGGAAGGGAAGGGAAGGGAATTGGCTTCTGAGAATAGGTCAGGAAAGCTCTTTGCAAGCAACTCTGCCAATCCTTTTAATCCAGTTCCAGTCCTCAACTCTTTTCTAGCAAAAGCTGTATTTTTTTATTATTTTCTGTAAATATTGAAAATGTGCATTTGAAAATTAGAAGACAGAGTGTGCAAATTCTCTGAGGCAGTGGGACGGAGAACTAAAACTAGCTGTACAGTATTTCCTATGCTGTCAAGTTTAGCTGGGCATTGAAGCAATTTATCTAGGGTTGTTTTCATGTTTCCATTTTACTTTATTTTGAGAAATATAATTTAAAATCCATCCAGATAGTTTTTCTCTGACAACAGAAGAGGAAAGGCTAGGTAATCATTTCATATACCAGAGGCTGATATCATAAATTGCCAGCTTTAGGAAGGTCAAATAAACCCCCTCATATTTAGATTCAGGTTTTGCGTGTTCCTTCCAGCACTGCAATGCAGATGAATTCAGAACATGCCAGTCTGAAAAGGACATAGAAGTTAGTGTATATGAAACGTCCACTTGTTCTCACATCATGTTAAACACCCTCCCCAAAGCAAGATGCTCCCACCTTGTGAAGGCTCCAAAGGCAGAAGGTCTTTTTGGGATACAAAAGATCTTATGGTGCCAACACATTAAGGTGTAAGCTTCACCTTTTCCCTTCCACCTTGGCTTTGGGGCAGTCATCTCTGTTCTTAAATCCTGGCAATTTGGATATTTTAGGTGAAAATACTATTCACTTAGTGTTTTAAGGTAGTTAGTGATATTTCTTTGCTCATTCAGCAAGTGTTTGTTCAACATTATTGTTTTCTGGAAATTGTTATCCACAGAAGCGCAAGAAACCTTTTTTCCTTCCATGGGGAAACTTCACCTTGTTCTCTAAGACTATTTAATATAGAAAATTGTTTATCTGTATTTTCATAGTGTTTAATAACATGAACTGAACATCAGGATCCAATTTCAATTGGTGCTGTAAAAACACAGATGGAGAAAGATGTTCTCCAAAATATGCAGATGATAAGAATTACCAGATGGACAAATTTCACTTGAGGAATACAAGGAATGAATTAGCTGATGCAAGTACATACTGCTGGCAGTGGTTTCAGTGCACTCTTGGATTTGTTAATTCAGATGACAGTGTATTTCTAATCTGGAACTGCAGTTCACAAAATCATAGAATGGTTGGAGTTGGAAGGGACCTTAAAGATCATTGAATTCCAATCCCCCTGCCACGGGTGAGGACACCTCCCACTAGAGCAGGTTGCTTAAAGCCCCATCCAACCTGGCCTTGAACACCTCCAGGGATGGGGTATCCACAGCTTCTCTGGGCAACCTATTCCAATTCTTCACCACCCTCACAGTAAAGAATTTCTTTCTGGTATCCAATCTAAATCTCCCCTCTTCCAATTTAAAACCATTACCCCTTGTCCTGTCACTACACTTCCTGACAAACAGTCCCTCTCCAGCTGTCCTGGAGGCTCCCTTCAGATATTAGAAAGCTGAAATAAGGTGTCCCTGGAGCCTTCTCTTCTCCATGCTGAACAACTCCAATTCTCTCAGCCTGTCCTCATAGCTGAAGGTGCATAGCATAGGGTGCTCCAGCCCTCTGACCATCTTCATGGCCCTCTGCTGGACCTGTTCCAACAATCCATGTTCCTCCAGTGCTGAGGACTCCAAAGCTGAACACAGTACTCCAGGTGGGGTATCATAAGCGCAGAATAGAGAGGTAGAATCACCTCCTGAAACCTGCTGGCCACGCTTCTTCTGATGCAACCCAGGGTGTGGTTGGCTTTCTGGGATGTCAGTGCACACTGATGGCTCATGTTGAGTTTCTCATCCACCAAGGCCGTTTCCGCAGGGCTGCTGTCCAGCCATTCTCCACCCAACCTGTATTTGTGCTTGGGATTGCCAGGTTCCGGGTGCAGGACCCTGCACATAGCTTGATTGAACTTCATGAGGTTTGCACAAGCCCACTTCTCAAGCCTGTCCAGGTCCCTCTGGATGGCATCCCTTCCCTCCAGCGTGTTGACCATATCACACAGCTGGGTGTCATTGGCAAACTTGCTGAGGGTGGCTTCTATCCCAGTGTCCATGTCTCCAACAAAGATGCTAAATAGCACTGGTCCCTGTACTGACCCCTGAGGAACACCAGTCATCACTGGCCACCACTTGGACATTGAGTCATTGACCACAACCCTTTGAGTGTGGTCATCAAGCCAGTTCCTGATCCACCAAGTTGTCCATCTGCCAAATCTGTGACTTTCCAACTTTGAGACCAGGATGTCATGTGGGACAGCATCAAACGCCTTGCATAAGTCCAGGTAGATGACATTTGTAGCCCTGCCCTTGTCTACCAGGGTTGTAGCAATACTGTAAAAGGCCACCAAATTTGTCAGGCACCACTTGCTCTTGGTGACGCCATGTTGGCTTTCTCAAATCATCTCCTTATTTTCTACATGTCTTGGCAGAGATTCCAGAAGGATCCACTCCATGATCTTGCTAGGCACAGAGGTGAGAGTGACTGGCCTGTAGATAGATCCCTGGGTCTTCCTTTTTACCCTTTTTGAATATCAGGGTTATGTTATCCCCCTTTCCAGTCAGTGGGAAGTTCACCAGATTGCCACAGCTTCTCAAATATGATGGAAAGTGGCTTAGCAACTTTGTCTGCCAGCTCCCTCAGGACCCATGGATGGATTTGATCAGGTCCCATGGACTAAATGTACCTTCAGGTTCCTTAGATGATCTTGAACCTGATCTTCTCATACAGCAGACAGTTCTTCATTCTCATAGCCCTTGTTTTTGCCTTCCATGACTTGAGCAGTGTGGTTAGAGCCTTTGGCAGTGAAGACTGAGGAGAAAAAGTTGTTCAGTAACTCAGCCTTTTCCATATCCTGAGTGACCAGGTTTCCTGTTTGCTTCCAGAGAGGGACCCATGCTTCCCTATTCTTGCCTTTATCCCTGACATATCTACATATCTAAGTATCTTCTTATTGTCATTGACATCCTTGGCCAGATTTTATCTAGGCTTTAGCTTGCCTAATTTGGTTCCTGTCCACTCAGACAGTTTCTCTGTATTCCACCCAGTCTACTAGTCCTTGCTTCCACCCTCTATATGCCTCCTTTTTGGTTTTGAGCTTATCCAGGAGCATCTTGTTTATCCATGCAGGCTTCCTAGCTTTTTTGCCTGACTTCCTCTTTCTTGGGATGCACCTTTCCTAGTTGATTGGGGTTTGGTGAGTCTGAGCATTAGACCAGTGAATTTAGATGCAATTTTACTGTTTGAAGATTTGGCATATACACTGTTTTAAAATTTATGCTTTCTAAGTTCCTGAGGTCTTTCTAATTGTTTAAACAGCTCCCTTGCTCAAGTTTTGTATTCAATTTACCACGTGTCAGGAATTAGTAGTAAATAGAAGAAAGGTGCAGGTTGCCTGACTATTCTGAAGGCAAAATGAAGTAGAAAATTAAAGATATTTATCTCCATTATTCTCTTTTAAACTTGTTATTAACAAATCCAAAATACAAAGAAAATGATAAATTATTATTCAGACTCTGAGAGCAATATATCTTTTAATGGGGGGAAAAAATAGCCTGCTGCTTGCATATTGTGCTCCATTCTTTCTTTTCTGGAATAAATGAGGTTGCAACTGTTCTGAGCAGTTGTTAGATTATGTCATGTGGTTTTGTGGTAGACTGTACCAGTTGGTACCAGCGGAGAGGTCAGTCATAATCAAAGCAGGTTACCAGCGACAAGAAAACATACGTTGCCTTTCAAGATTGAAGTATTAATGACATTAAATTAACCGATAAATGTTTAAATATCAATAAGTGTTAGATAAATTTTAAAGAAAAAGTCAGAGATACCTTAAAAAATACATTCCTGAATCTGTGAAGTGTTGGATGATGTGCTTTTTAGCTTGCACTCGGTGCTGTTTGGCTCATAAGCTTCACTTGGTGAAGAATTTGTCGTCATTTGGTTGCCAGCTTTTTCTCTGCCTCAGAAGAAAACTTATAGAGCATTTCTGGTCATAGACCATTTGTATCTTTAAGTTGCATTTGCATTTGCTGGATAAGTTTATAAACACATGCTTCAGCAGCTGGCAAACTGGACGGTCTTCTTATGCTGATGCCTGTGCTGTCCTGGCAGGACCGCCAGAGCCCTGGCGATACCTCCAGTCCCACAGGGAGGTCAGAGGGAGCTGGAGGTTATAAAGGAGTCTCCAGGGCATGAAAACAGATCCCAAATCGCCTTTCTTCCACTTGCTGATTCCTGCTGTTAACTGCAGCAGGGTGCAATATGTGGCCAGGTGTTTGGTTCTCCAGGAAAAACGTTTTTCCCGAAGGATGGTAGTAGAAAGGCTTTGAGCTCCCTGGGGCCAGGTAGCCGCTCGACTCTTTTCTGTCTCCCTCGGCTGCATGCTACTCAAATAGGAAAACTTGGATCACTAACATAAATAACTGGAAAATACTGCCTTGTTTTACCAGCAGCAATATTGCTCCTTTCTCTGAAAAAGAGAATTAGTAGTAGCTGTGCTTAAAATAAACCTTTTTGTTGCCGGCTCAGCTGGCATGCTTTTTTCAGTGATTACTGTATATCAACTGCCCAGCTGCAAACAATCTTTTTTCATCAAAACAACTATAGGAGTAAACCCTAAAAACTGTTTCAGCTCATATTGTTCCCATTAGATTACTGCTTATTGTATTTTTAAGCACTCATTGCTAACCTCCTTGGTAATGCTCCATATTACTACTTTTAAAATGTCCTAAACAAATTGTCAGTAGTCCAGGAACATCAGGTAATCCTGATGGATTAGTATGTTTGCTATAAGTGTAATGAAGTGTATTTTACCTGAAAAGGTTTTAATTAGGAAAGCATCAGAGATTTGTATAACACCAAACCATTAATCTGAAAATGGAATTATAGCAAAACCAGATGAACACACCTCATCAACTAAAAACAAATTTTCTATAATTATAGAAAATGACATAGTCTGTTTAATACATAAATTGCAAGATAATGAAATTAGGGGTCATCTACTTGAATAATAGTGATTGCTTTTGGAAAAAAACACACTGCCGCACATAATGGAATGGAAAAAGGGTTATGATAAAAGCTTTCCAGACAGCGTCTGCTGATGATTGTAAGCTGAAAAAGGCAAACATGATCTTGAAGAATATTTCTAGAAAGATGGGCATTAAATCATAATAATTTTATAATATCCTATTGTGATATATTTAAGAAGTTCTGGTAATTCTGAGACAAAGAGATCTTAAAAATAGTCTCAAACTTCATAATCTGCAATTTTTTTTTGCAAAACTCTTCTAAACTCTTTCAGTCATAAAATGTACAATAGAAGGGCAAGAACATCCCTAATAGAAGGAATGACTTAGTGGCAAAATTAGCTCTACAAGTAAGTGACTTTAGAAAGAGAAAGGCTAAATGTATTCATGGTAACATGATAAGTCTGTCTGTTCTATAAACTCAGTATTGTTTACTTATTTAATGAAAACCATGTCTGTGAATATCCCAGTAGATCAAAAAGCAGTTACCATTATGTATAACCAAGAGAATTCAAAAGACCTCAGATGATTTCTAAATTCATATTATCAGAGCTTATCTGTTCATTAAGCTTGTTTTGTAGTTTTCACACGAGTTGGGTTGGTTTCAGAAAATGGGATATTTTTGCCTCTAGCATAGAACTCTGAGAAGTAACAATACATTTTATCACCTTTGCCTAGAGTATCCTAAGTAAGACAAATAATTCAGCTGATGACCTCATACAAGGTTTTGGGTCATCCAGACTTTCAGTAATTCTGAAACCAAGACTGTGAACCATCATTTCCTTTTTGCAAGATCCAGATGTTCAATGCCTTTACATCCGTACTGCTAACATAAACAAACTCATATTTAATTTTGGAGGATGAAAGTAGAATACAGTATCTGTCACTCTGGACTAAGCATTAGCAACATTGCCTAAATTTGGCAGTTTAGCCAAAAGATTAGGAAATAGCAAAGACTCTCAATAGGTTTTGACTTAGTTCAAGACAAATTCTCACTGTAGCTGTATTACCAGCTGGAATCCAGCTGCATGATAAAGAAATGTGTAACATATTTGAGATCACTAAATATATAATACTGATTATCAGATTCCTTTTATAAGTCATAAAGTGATAGTGTAACTAGATGTACAGCAAGAAAATCCTTGGAAGAATAAGTATACCTTGAAAGTCCTCGCTTTCCTAGCTTTTCTTTTACATCATGACAGATTGCTAAATCACCTTCTGAACAGATATGTTGTTCACCAGGGAAACAAAAAAAAACATCAATGTGATATCAGAATTCAATCTTTATACAGATTTTTTTTCCTACTTTTAACATATATGAGAAATACAGATACACACTTAGATAGATTAAGAAGTAAGACTCATTAAATGGAAGGTGACATGTTTTGTGATGTTGACTGATCAGGTAAAATGTAAGCATGACCTAGTTGTCATGCTTATAGACATAAGGAAGTATTCTAACCTATACAGTCTAGTTTCACAAAAATCACAGCATCTCTGCAAACATAATTGCATTAAAATCTCTTGACACAAAAAATGCCTCCTCGACTATTAATATAATACAGAACTGCCGATGCAATGTTCTTAGAAAATACCTGCCTTTGACATTTTCTATGCCTTAATGATTCATGTCAATTGAAATTGCATGCACATGCTGTAACGTACCGTCAAATATCTTGTTCATAGGACATTTTATGACAATGATTAACAATATTTCTTTTCAATTGCTAAAATTTTTGCTTTCCTCAGTCTGTTCAAACCAATAATTCAAGCTTAATTCAAACCAATAATAAAGCTAAAATGACTAATGGAAAAGATGAGTTGAAATGTTTCTATATCTGAATAAAGTATATACATATTTTAATATGTGTAAAATATATACATATATAAAAATATATATATTTTTAATATTTGTGTGTGTAAAACTTGTGCACACTGGAAACTGACAGTTGTTTCTTGCCTCTGTTAGAGCAAAAATATTATCCCAGAGTTTTGTTGGATAGGTAGACCCAGTTCTAAACTGAAAATAAGATGTAACCAGGACATAAGTATTTTTTTCATGACAGAGAGGAAACATAAAGCTCTTCTGTTACATGCCTCTTTTTAAAGTGCCCCCTTTTTTTTTTTTTTCCCAATTTGCTAAAATACTTACTTTTAACTCAGTTAATAAAAAAACCAAAAACAAAGCACCAGATTGGTTCCAAAGTTAGTCATCTTACTGTAGAAATACAGTGTTACTCTTTTGTTTTGACCCTGGTAAGCAGCTGAGCCCTGTTGGAACCACTCGCTCATTCTCCCGCGGAGGGATGGGGGAGAGAATTGGAAGGGTAAAGCTGCAAAAACTCATGGGTTGAGACAGGGAAGGCAAAAGCTGCATGCAGCAGCAAAGCAAATTGCTTTGATGATGACCCACGTTTGTTTAGATAACACTAAAAAATCATATTTCTTAATCTTTCTTTTTTAGGGTTAATGCATTAATCACATGGCTACCAAGCCTAAGTTGCTTATTTCTCAATATTTTAGTAGGAATAAGTATCAGCAGTAGAGATCAATATGAAAATATATGTTTTCCAGGTACATAAGTAGAGATATGAGTCTCGGGTAAAAGGATATAAATTCACAGGCCTGTATCAGTCTTAACCTAGTTTCTTTCCAACTTACTCTATTATGGGTTGAAACAAGTATACAATTCAAACTACCATTGTAGATCTACTATTGTAATAAGGGCCCTTGGTATTGATATATCCATGATATATGTCATATACATATCTAAACTTTAGCGGATATATAGGATAACCTACATAAACTATACCAAAATATTATTTTTGCATGCTGAATTAATAAAATATGTACCACTTAGCTGTAATGTGTGTTCATATTGAAGCAGAAAAGTAAAACACCCACAAAGAATACTAGTTTTCAAGCGTGTTATTTTCCTATATTAGAAATGAGATTCAGAGACAAATCATAGAATCATAGAATCAGAATAATTTTGGTTGGAAGAGACCCTTGGGATCATCAAGTCCAACCATCAGCCCTACTCTACAAAGTTCTCCCCTACACCATATCCCCCAACACCACATCTAATCTACTCTTAAACACATTCAGGGATGGCGACTCCACCACCTCCCTGAGCAGCCCATTCCAGTTTTAAACATGAGCAGAAATATTGTCTCTGTTTAGACACCACTAACTGCAGCACATGAGAGACAGAGATGTTTAGCTTCAGCTTTGAGATTTTGGAGGAATTTTTACTTCTTCAAACATTAATGGAAATATCAAGGAATCCCAAAGGCCACTGAGAAATGATCCAGAATGTCCAGTTCCTGTCTCTTTTTTGGACTGTCTAGGGAAAGTAGGCACCTTTACATAGTAATTCATTTCTTCTTGAGTACCAAAAAATGGGCCAGCTAAGGTCACGCAGAAAAATGTTCAAACTTAGATTGATAAGGAAAAGAGATAGAAGTACGATTTAATTTATGTTAATTATTATGTGAATGTAAATTATTAAATTTTCTAAGCTTTTTTTCCCTTATAATAAATGTCCTGAATACTATAAGAACTCCTAAAAGTAGAGCGCTGCTTCAGAACTTCACTGCATGCCTGTTTGTCCCTAACGCCTTCTAGCCACGGTGTTAATCAAATGAACTCAAATGAACTAATGTTTATTGCTGCTTTAGTTTTTTCTCATCTCATTTATGTAAGGAGGCATCTACTGCTCACTTACCCAGTCTAGCACCTCTAGGCTAGTGACATATTAGAACCACTACAGAAGTGTAATAAAGCATATGGGTCCACAGCAGCTGGGTACCCTGCACAGTATTAGACATATTGATTTAATACTTTTTTTTTTCTTTTTTTTTTTTTCCCAAGTCAACCACTGGTTGTTTATTCCATTATCTTTTCTTGAAAGTTACATAAACTTAGAGATTTTCACTTCAACTCCCCAAAACAAGTCTGACCTTTTATTTTTCGTTATTTTGCTCTATTCTACACTGTGATAATAAAAAAAAAAAATTGTTTTTTAAATCTGTCTTGCTAGATGGTAATTCTATGCCTCTGAGATAAAGAAAAATAACAAATTGGTCTTGT
>VZTM01035082.1:1496-11942 GCA_013400555.1 Jacana jacana | reverse complement strand
CTTCAGTACTCTGGGATGAATCCCATCAGGCCCCATGGACCTGTGAACATTCAGCTGATATAATTAGTCCCTTACAATTGCAGTGCCCACAAATGGAAAGTCACTGCTCCCACATTCATAGCCTCAGACTCAGGGGACTGGGCAGCCCAAGGTCCATCAGTATTATTAAAGACTGAGGCAAAAAACAGAGTGCCTCCACTTTTTCTTCATTCCTATATTACTCAGGTAACCATCTTCATCAGGTATCAGTCCAATGTTTTCTTTAGACCTCCCGTTGCTATTAATTTACTTTTTAAAAGCCCTTCTTGTTGCCTGACACAACACTGGCTAGTTTCAACTCTAATTGAGCTTTGGCCTTTTGTCTCTTCTCTCTACATAAACGAACTACAGCTCTGTACTCTTCCTGCAAAGCCTGGCCTTGCTTCCAGAGGCCACACAACTGCTTTTTCCTCTTGAGCTCCACAAGGAGTTCCCTATTCAGCCAAGCTGGCCTTCTGTCCCATTTGCTTGATTTCTGACACAGTGGAATTGGCTACTGCTGTGCTTTTAAAAGGCTGTTCTTAACCAAGCAGCACTCAAGGACTCCTAAGCCCTCAAAAGCAGATTCCCTGGGGACACTGCTAAATAGCTCCCTGAACGGCTTAAAGTTTGCTCTCCTGAAGTCCACTGTAGCAACTCTGCTGACCTTTTTTCTCATTACACTGAAAGTTTTTAAACTCAACTGTTTCGTGATCACTGGGGCCAAGACAGCCACCTACCATTACATCCCCCATGAGTCCTTCTCTATTCACAAATAGCAAGCCTAGGAGGGCATTTTTCCTAGTTGGTCACGGAGTACTTGTGACGAGAAGTTATCCTCCACAAACTTCAAGAATTTCAAAGACCTGCTTGTCACAGCAATATTTACAGTTGATGTCTGGGAAGTTATAAGGACAAGGACTACTGATGCAGAGATTTCTCCTAATTGCCTATAGAATAACTCATAAGTGCTTGCATCCTGGCCAGGCAATTGATAGCAGACACCCACACTACAACACCTGCTTTGTTTCCATCCCCCTAATCCTCACCCAGAGATTCTCAAGCACAACATCACTATCTAACAGTCAAACCTCTCTCATGTATAGCACAACATCTCTACCTTGCCTGCCCAGCCTGTAGCCCTCCATCCAAGCACTTCAACTGTGGGACTCATTGTGAGAGCCTGACAGAAAAACAGAATGTCTCAAAGCTCGCTTGCTACAAAATATCTGCCACCTGTTGTATCATGTATGCAACAAAGGAGGTATGTCCTTGGTTCTCAGAACAACTATATCTTGTTTACCCCAAGAAACTTGTCTGCCATGCAAGACCCAGCACTGCCCAGGGGTCATGGGCAAGGAAGGATCACACAGTGACCGTGTTGGACGATAACTGGATGAGCACAGGTAACTGTCACATTGATTGGTCAAACTACAAATCAACAGGGGCTATAAAATTACCGCTGCACCCCACTACAAATGGAACCACCATCACGACTTGAGATACCTCAACAGCACGCTGCTGACTCCAGAGGACCTCAAGACATCACACAGACTTAACACCTTCTTGGTGGTGACTATTCTTGCTCCGCTCCGTAATACTGCTTCTCTTTTCCTTCTTTCCTATACCTCTGCCTTTGTTCTATCGCCATCTAGTGTTATTTTCAGGTAACAATAGTCAAGTTATAGCAAACAGCATTTGACTACTTTAGTGCCTTAATCGCACCCATGGAATCATTTCAAGCCCTTCCCGGACCAACAATCAGACCGGGACCTAACACTCATTCCACCAAGTCTCACTAATGCTAATGACACCACAGCTCTCAGAACTGACCAACGCTTCCAGTTCATTCTGTTTGTTTCTCATACCGTGTGGATTATCATACAAGCATTTCAGATATGCTCCCGAGTCCTTGGTGCTCCCAGGAGTAGTGTAAATGTTCCCACTAGCACTATCACCTTCAGGCAGTGCATGCCAACCCTTGGCTTACCTACCACAATCCTGTTGGTATCCCCTTCCCCCATAAATTTTAGTTTAAAGCTCTCCACTTAAATAGGAGCTCTGTCTGTGTGGCCATACTGGTTCTACCAGGTACCAGAAGCTCAGGAGAAGCAGAGAACACTGCTTTTTGCCAGGTGATCACCATGCACCTGCCTGCCTGGAATACACATGCTTGCCCATTGCAATCAGCTGGGCTGATTGTTTTTTCCTTTGATCTCCCATACTGCCAGGTACAGGCTCCACCCCTTGCTGTCTCTTCCAATCAGCAGGTCCAGGGTCAGTTGCTTAGGGAACTCCCCCTGTTCAGACAAACCTTTAGTTGTCCACATGTATCCCTCATAGGGTTTTTAAAATGGAGTAACACACCCTAATCCAAAGGTGCATTTACTTAGAGGCTTTCAAAAGAAAAATATTGAGGTTTCCAGGAAACAGAATGTTTTCTGGATGCACAGAACGTTCACAAGAGTGGTTGGGAAGGATTTTTATGTTAAATGACTCGCAATAAGTTTTCCCATCGTATTGCCTTCAGACTGTTAGCATTGAATGCTAACTCATGGCAAGCATCAGTCCTCTTTTCCCTATGAATCTTATACATTTAATGTTTGTGATGATGCTGCCATTTAACCCTATATGTAATATACAAGAGTAACTGTCATTGGGGGACAAATAAGTCTGAACCATCTCTCTCAAATATTGACTAGAACGCAAATATTTTTACCTCACGAATAAGAAAAAAAGTGAAGCCCAAGAAGAACTATCAAGAAACTTAAGTGTCATGGTTTTCAAAAATATAATTTGTGCATTTAAAATTGTCTTTCCAAACTCTGAAATTTGTGCTCTGAGGATCCAAAGTCATTACAAGTCAGGCTTAGGGCAAGCAGCTACTTGTGAATTACATATGAACAGAATGCTTCTCTGCTCAAAGAGAGCTCTGAGAGAGCAGCTGTATATTGATATATTCAGATGTTCTGAGCTTTAAATGCATATAGGAAGTAGCATAATGTTTATATTCAATACTTTTTTTAAAATAAAAAAAAAAATAAGAGCTAAAAACTTCAAAAGCAGTATAGTTTGAATCACTACAGTTTTAGTAAAAACATTAACCTTGTGGGCTTAAAACGGGTAGAAAAAAAAGAAATAAGCATCTAATGGTAACATCATCTTAATGCAAATATCCGCTATGGAAGTATCTCCTGAATTCCAACACTAGTGTCATAAATATGATGTCATAGAAAGGACTCAGGGAAGAGAAAACAGCAACTACTGCTACTTCCTAGCCCTTGCCACTAGTCTTCTACATTCGATACAGCCTACCATCCCTACTGTATTAACACCCCATGATGTAACCAGAAAACCACATTTTCCCCAAACTCTCAACACTATTTCTCTTCTTCACCATGGTACTTTCTGGTACAAGATATTGGAGGAAGGATGGGGGGATGTGCATGTAGCTTTGTTGTACCTTTTGAATTGGAAGTTAATTTAAGAGTAATACTTTTTATCAGATATATATTTAATAGTCTGATAATTTGTCATGTGCCAAAACACTTAACCCAAAAGAGTCAAGCAGATTTTATATGCTAGAATCAAAGAGAAAACAATCTTTTTATCACAGAGATAGGAACTGGCTATAATTTTCAGCATGCTATTTGGGGAAAAAAAGTTTCTAAGTAGTGAAACAAAAATACAAGTTAAGCTACTGCAAAAAACTCTAATATGAATTAAATTATTACTTACCAAAGTCTACTCTTGTTAGTATNCACTTGTATCTGCGACCTCGAAAGTTTCCTTTTAAACATGCATCACAGCTGACACCTGTGAACAAATAAAATTACTTGAAAACAACAATAATTTCACATTGTTTCAATGGCACAGATTTGTTGCTATTGCCCCCAACAACAAAAGAAATTAAGCCGAGGAACTTTTATGCAGCTAATGCACAATAAGACCCAGTTTTACGCATATTTATATAATTATAAAGACAATAATCATCTAAAGTGAAAGTCTAACTCAAAGTAAAATAAAACCAGTCAACTACTCAAAATGATAACTGGTTAGGCTATAAATTCTTTTTAATTGCTTTCTTCCCCTGTTCAGAAGCTTGGTTCAAAACACTCTCAAGATTAAATAATACAGTGGTTGATCTGAAAGTTTTGTGAAAACAAGCAAAGAAAAAAACCACAGCAGACCATCCCACAAGCCACACACATCACCACCACATATCACCATCCCTTTTCCTGGCCTTTGTGTTTATTTTTATAACTTTCTAATAGTTCAATTCTGAAGAATGCCACAACAGTTTTTCACAACGTATACATATCTGGGAGCAGAAATTTGGGTCTTCTATTCTGAAGTACAGAAGACTTTTGAATATATCTTAATTTTATCAGCTCTTCAGCTTCTTTTTGCAAGTTAAATCTTTGCACTGTAAATCAGTCACACTGCCTGTGTCAGGAAAAGGCTTCATTATCTTCTAAAGGTTTTTGCAATTTTCTGTCATTTCAGCTCTCTACTGTTAATTTAGATAAGAGCAAAGGAAGCAGCAGCATCTTTTCATGTGTCAATGCCCACAAAAATTTCTTTCACTCATGCAATATTTTGATCTAAGTCCTATTTCAGGATCAATTTAAACAAGCTTTTCATACTTAAAATGCAGAAAACATTAAAAAAAACAATGTTATTGGAAGAAAGCACCGGCATTGACTCCAAACCAAGAATCCCACACTGAAAGAAAACAGAATGCCAAATTGAACTAGATGCATCCATATTGATCTTGGGTTTTGAAGAAAAACACACTCAGGAAGGGTTCCATTATAAACATGGAACAAAAAGAGCAAACAAATTAACAAGTTGTGAAAACAATTCAGATTCATCACAAAGTTCTAATTTACATTTATTGTTTAAATAAAGTTTATTTTTTAAATAAAACTTTTGATGCATTTTACCTTACAGAATAGCAAGGAGACTTTTTCGGTTTTTCTACTGTCAACTATCAGTACACAAATACACATCTAGACTGATAAACCAGCCCAAATAATCACAGAATCATAGAATGGTTTGGGGGTTGCAAGGAACCTTAAAGATCATCTAGTTCCAATCCTCCTGCCACGGGCAGGGACACCTTCCACCACACCGGGTTCCTCAAACCCCCATCCAACCTGGCCTTGAACACCTCTTCCAGGGATGGGGCATCCACAACTTCCCTAGGCTCTGGGGTTCCAGTGCCTCACCACCCTCACAAAGAATTTCTTCCTAATACCTAATCTAAATCCGCCCTCTTTCAGTTTAAAGCCATTACCCCTTCACTCTGTCACTACATTCCCTGATAAAGTCACTCCCCATCTTTCACTTTAAGTACTGGAAGACCGCAATAAGGTCTCCCTGGAGCCTTCTCTTTCGCAGGCTGAACAACCCCAACTCTCTCAGCCTGTCTTCATAGGAGAGGTGCTCCAGACCTCTGACCTACTTTGTGGATGGTTAGGCAGATGGTCCTCTGGACTTGCTCCAACAGGTCCATGTCCTTCTTATGTTGGGGGCCCCAGAGCTGGACACAGTACTCCAGGTGGGGTCTCACCAGGGCAGAGCAGAGGGGCAGAATCACCTCCCTTGACCTGTTGGCTATACTTCTTTTGATGCAGCCCAGGATGTGGTTGGCTTTCTGTGCTGCAAGCACACATTACCAGCTCATGTTGAGTTTCTCACCAACCAACACTCCCAAGTCCTTCTCCTCAGTGCTGCTCTCAAGCCACTCTCTGCCCAGCCTGTACTTGTGCATAGGATTTCCCCAATCCACGTGCAGGACCTTGCACTTGGCCATGTTGAACTTCATGAAGGTCACGCAGGCACACTTCTCAAGCCTGTCCAAGTCCCTCCGGATGGTATCCATTCCCTCCAGCATGTTGATTGCTCCTCACAGCTTGGTGTTGTCAGGAAACTTGCTGAGGTTGCACTCATTCTTGCCATCCATGTCACTGACAAAGATGTTTGACTTGGTTTGAGGTAAAACGGAACCAACTTCCTGTTCAGTAATTTTACTTCTTTGCTAGGCTTCTTCTAACTCTCTGAAATTAACAGCATATTGTGTAGAAAACTAGTCATTCTCAGAGTGGTAAGACCAATGTTTATACTTCATGCCAAGAAATGGTATGCAGAGAAGCTGTTGCTTATACTTACTGCTATAACAACCAAGGTCAACCAATTTTGTTTTTTGCCCCATTGGAGGGTCAGAAACAGAAAAGTGTAGAGGGGTCCCACCTGCAGGGATAAGCAGACAGGACAGGTGACCCCAAACTGACCAACAGGGGTATTCCATCCCATCTGCCCCCATGGTCACTATAAGAGCCGAGGGATCAAAGGGTCAACTCTCTTGCTTCAATGTCTGACGTCCAAGGAAGACCCCGTCTGTTCATCTGCCTTTGATCCCAGTTCATGTGTTCCTGACTCCAGAGCTGGAATCCAGTTCCCATCCATTGCCGAGTCCAGTCTGGGACTTCCCCGATGCCTGCTGGTGATGTCATCCTGGGAGCTTGATACAGTATCTATTGTCATTATTTCCTTTTTAGATTATTAAGATTTCATTAAAGTAGTTTAGTTTCTTCTAAATGCATAAATCTCTATCTCTTCTCCTCTCCTGGGAGGGAGAGGTGGGGGGAGAGCATCTGTCACCTGTAACTGGCCAATTCAGTCCAAACCCTGACAATGTTGAACAGCACTGGTCCCAATACCAATCCCTGAAAAACACCATTCATCACTGGTCTCCACTTGGACATTGAGCTATTGACCATAAACACTTTGAGTGTGACTATCCAGTCAATTCCTTATCCACTGAGTGGTCCATCCTTCAAATCCATGTCTCTCCAATTTAGAGACAAGGATGCCATACATCATTGATGACATTAAACTGACATTTATACCAATGTACCCTCTCACAATCAGAATAACTGGGGCTACCAGATCTATTTAAAAAACTCATTGCTCATGGACAAAAACATGCTTTCTTTTTAATGCAACAGTATTCCATTAAATAATAGCATTGAACTAAAAAACAAAGATTTTTCACTTGTTATACCTTTTAGTGATCAAACCTCACTCCTAAATCCATCTTTAAGGCTATTTCCTTCTCAGTAATATTGATTTTTACAGATAAGCATTTTGAGTTTATGTACAAATCAAGAGATGCCCAATGAATAGAAAGAAAAAAATAAACAAGACTTCAGGGTTATCAAAAGATCTCAGGAATAGCATTTTGAGGACGTTAGTCCAATATAAGATTTTAAATAACTTGGTTCCTTTGCCATTCTTATCCAAGAATTGCTCTATCCTGTTTCAGTATTTCACAGGAAAAGTACAGAAATATTGAATTCCACTTCACTACTAGACAAAGTAGGAACAACACTTCAATGTAAACCAGTTAAAGAGATCATGTCCATGGTAAACGAAGAAGCACTCTTTACTTGAAGACATGAAGTCACAATTATTTCTTACTCAGAACATATACCTAAGAAAGATAACAGATTTTAATTAGAATAAGTAGCAGCTGCAAAGCAGAGTAATAACTCATCCCTTTAAAACCAAATTAAAAGACAGTCTATGGTTGCCGAGGCGAGGTTGTGGCGCGATAGCTTGCATGGAAGGGCGTGCAGGAAGAGTGCTGTAACTCTGCCCAGCTGACCAGGAAGCAATAATATCTACCTGGCAGAAGGCCATAACCTCCCTACATTCTGCACTCGCTGCAACTGACATAGCTCCAATGGAAACATGCTGCATGGTGTGCTTTACTCTTATGCCAGCAGTGAGTACACCTGTGGGAGGTACATCCAGATAGAGGAGCTCCTCAGCTTAGTGGCAGAACTCTGGGAGAAATCGAGTAGGCTGAGGAACATCAGGGAGGCAGAGATAGACTACTGGAACCACACCCTACCATCCCTGGGACAGGCCTGTCAGGCAGACAGGACACATGGTATGGAAGATTTCCTATCCTCTCTCCACCCAGCAGAATGCAGTGACTTAAGGGATAGGGGGGTAATGGTGACAAGTTCCTGCCCAGCACAGCAGGCACATCTCCATGATTACCTCACCTTCCCAGGTGCCTGCAAGCGGAATGAAAGTGATGAGGATGATGGTTTATCTAGGTTGGAGACGTTGCCAAAGTAAAGTCAGCCTGCGCACTGTATCAAAACCACATCCATAAAGAAAAAGAGATGAGTTATTGTCATAGGAGACTCTTCTGAGGGGAACAGAAGATTTCAGGGGTTTTTTTGATCAAAGGTCAGTCTAAATGACACCAGGCCTGCTAGCAACAGATGGGATACACCTGTCTCAAGGTGGAGAAAGGATCTTTGTGCAGGAATTAACAGGACTCATTGGAAGAGCTTTAAACTAGATTTGAAGGGGGCAAGGAACAAAACAAGTCTTGCTAGAGATAAGCCTGGGGGCAGCATGCCAATGTTTGAAGGACAGTGTGCCAGTGAGGCCCTTCAGTATGCTCCATGATGTGCTGAGTACACTGGAGCATACTTGAAATGTCTCTGTACTAATGAATACAGCACCCTAGCCATCTCAGTGGAGGCAGGGGATGGAGATCCACATGACAACAAAGACACAAGGGCTGTTTGCGTGTTAGAAACCATAGAAGCACTTGCAAAGAGTCACATAAAAATTAGAGCTTCTCCCCCCAAAACAGTGGCAGGATAAATATCCCAACTGAAGTGCACATATACCAATACAGACAGCATGGGTGACAAACAGGAGCTGGAAGCCATTGTGCAGCTAAGAAAGCTATGATATAGTTGCTATCGCAAAACCACGTTGGGATGACTCACATGACTGGAGTGCTGCAATGGATGGCTATAAACTCTTCAGAAGGAATAGGCAAGGAATGAGAGGCAGTAGGGTAGCTCTGTACATTAGGGAGTGTTTTGACAGTCTAGAGCTTGACGATAGTGACAAAAGGGTTATTTACGGGTAAGAATCAGGGGGAAGGCCAATAAGGCTGATATCATGGTAGGAGTCTGTTATAGACCACCCAACCAGGACAAAGAGGCAAATGAAATATTCTATAAGTGGCTGGGAGAAGTCTCACAATCACTAGCAAAAATAAAAAAATCCATCGTGGCATCCCTCCAAGCCAGAACTCAGAGTTCTGTATCCTCAAGCAATTATTATTTCAAAGTTGTTTTTTTAATTCCTGAATTGTATTTTTTACATATAATTCTCAACCATCTTATCAGAGATGAGCACCTTATTCAGCTTTCTGGTCACACTGTTTAAAACACTCCTGTTTCCAGACTACAACAAACAACCTCTATATTATAAGGGACCAGTATGTGAAAACACCATTTAAATATGATTTCTTTAATATGCTGCTGTGCTTTAAGCCTAGTAATTTGTGCTCAGCAGATCCCCTGTTCCTTCAGACAGCTATCTGGAATAACATCTATAGCAACACCTACCACTACCAGGTTTGACCTACGAGGATCACAGAACTACTCCAAGAACATCCTTTACTTATAAAACACTGTCCTACTTGACAAACCTGATCTCTTTCTATAACATGACCCACTTAACAGATTAGGGAAAGTCCAGGTAAACAACATCCACAGCCTTTAGTAAAGCCTTTGACACTGTTTCCCACAGCATTCTCCTGGAGAAACTGGCTGCTCACAGCTTGGATGGATGTACACTTTACTGGGTAAAAAACTGGCTGGATGGCTGGGCCCAGAGAATGGTGGTAAATGGAGTTAAATCCAGTTGGCAGCCAGTCATGAGGGGTGTTCCCTAGGTCTCAGTATTGGGACCAGTTCTCTTTAGTATCTTTATCAACGATGAGGGGATTGACTGAACCCTTGGTAAATTGGTAAATGGCACTAAGTTGGGCAGGAGCGTTGATCTACTTGAGGGTAGGAAGGTTCTACAGAGGAATCTGGACAGGCTGGATTGAGGGGCCAAGGCCAATGGTATGAGATTCAACAAGGCCAAGTGTTTGGTCCTCCACTTGGGTCACAGCAACCCCATGCAGCACTACAGGCTTGGGGAAGAGTGTCTGGAGAGCTGCCCAGCTGAAAAGGACCAGGGAGGGGTGGGGGGTGTGTTGATTGACTGCTGGCTGCCCAGGTGCCCAATAGCATCTTGGCTTGTATGAGAAATAGCATAGCCAGTAGGACTAGGGAAGCGATTGTACCTCCGCATAGAGCACCAACAAGGCCCCACTGAGTACTGTGTTCAAGTTTGGGCCCCTCACTACAAGACAGACATTGAGATTCTGGAGCATGTCCAAAGAAGAGCAATGAAGGTGGTGAAGGGTCTCAAACACAAGTCTTACAAGGAATGACTGAAGGAACTAGGGTTGCTTAGTTTGGAGAAAAGGAGGCTGAGGGGAGACCTTATCGCTCTCTACAACTACATAAAAGGAGGTTGTAGCAAGGTGGG
>VZTM01035079.1:0-13190 GCA_013400555.1 Jacana jacana | reverse complement strand
AAAAGCATACAAGTAGAAATTCTCTCAGATCTCAAATATCATCCTTGACTTGCGCACATTTATCCAATCATGCAAAACGTCAAGCATCATACCAGACTGATCTCAGACGATGAAAATTGCTAAAGGTTCATGAAGTCACCCAGGTAGGAAAAAAAACATAAATCCATAGAATTCAAGTGCTCTCAGTAGTTCTGTAGATAGAGAATTTGATTGGGCCCCATCAAAGGCTTGAAAAAATTGAGTNAGGCTTGAAAAAATTGAGTATAATTTGTGATTAATTTTTTCCAGAGCTCTTGGGTCAGGCCTGAGAGACATAAGCCCAAATTCTCTTGGTGAAAAGCCTTTTTATGTGAATCCAGAGCAGAAAACACATTGTAGCTAATCCAGACCTTTATTATAGGAAACCTAATAATCTTCACCAGCAGACATTGATAGGGATACCATACTTGCTGAGGTCAAGACAGACATTGATAAGGATACCATACTTGCTGAGGTCAACCTTCTCCTCCACCCCCAGCATCAGTAGCAAGGGAACAGGCCAACTTCATAAAGAATTTATATGCTGCTGCACCTTTCAACATCTAACAAAGCGAGACAGAAGACCTACTTCCACATGAAAAGGATCTCTTAGCAAAACAGGAACCTTGAGTTTCCAGCCCACAGTGGGGAAAAAGGGGTTTTGGCTTTGTTAGAAGGGAACAGCGGCCCTCAAATTTTGTTTAGATCGTACATTCTCCCTCTTAACCCCAAGGTGGAGAGGGTCGTAATTCCGAAGTCCATGAGTATATTAGGAGATTTGGGAGGGTTGTTCATTTGTTTTCTGAAACATCTTAGGTGTGTGTGCTCATACAGTGAAACAAAAATGCACCCTGTCCTCTTCAATGACTGTCACTTCACTAGGTTGTTTCAGACCAGTTACTGAGAATAACGAATACACTTCAGAAAGTCACCTTCTAAACACAGGAATTCTACAAGCTACTCATTCAGCATCAGGTCTTTGATTTCAGATTTATGCTTTTTTTTTGGCTTGCATTCATGTCAGTATCACTCTTATTACCTGAAAGTCTACTACTACTCTCATTTATCTTTTACATACTTCAATTGTTCATAAAGCATACTGACTAAATGTAACTGAAATATCCCATGCAGAGATGGAACGTGGAAGGAACATGCCTTCTAGGATGTTAAATTTCTGTGAATAATGTTGTCATGAGCCAGTGAAACAGTCTTTAATTCCTACCTATTCAACATTTTCTGCCTTCAGTTAATTTTCAGTGTGTTAGATGCTGAAAATAACATACCGCCACGCCAGCTAGTAGTGAACACACTAATTCCAAGGGTCGCATTCACTAGTTTGTAGCTCCAGTGAAGAGTTTGCTGCAGCTCTAATTTTTATGTGCTTTTCAAAGGCAGTCACAAAATGAATATCAAAGCATATAAGTAATCCACATTGGGAAATCTGTCAGAAATTGTTGGGAAAATAAAGTGAATCAATAGCATGTCAAGGGACTCAAATGGAAAATATATTGAATATTCATTTTCTTGCTTTCAGAGGAGTAGGGATTTAGTAGAACTGGAGCAGCTTGTAGGATTTTCGACTTTCTTTAAAACACTCAAATAGTTTTTGAGATGTGCTTTGAATTCAGAATTTAATTAGTTCCCCTAAAATTACGTTTAGCATCTTCATGTTGTTTACTGATGCATATACAGCATAATTAGAACTAGTCTGAATGGCACAACAACTTTTAAGGACATTGTTGCAAGGAAAAAGAACATAATACAGTAACAAATATTCATGTTTGCTCATTACCATGCAGATACACATGGAAAGCAGCTATACATTTGAAAACACTGCTACAAATGCTGCTAAGTTGAAACAAATATAAGAAAAAAAAATATACCTGAGTTAATTTCAGTGCTTTAATGAGATTTACAGCACAAAATACATTTTTTTAATGTGGTTTACATTCCAGGAAATGTGATATGCTTATACAAGCAACTCCTAATGGAGGGCTATGTCTGTGCAGTTTGTTACTTAGGCTGCAGACTTGCTTCATCTGTTTGCCAAACAGCTGTAAATACAGTTCTACACAGATCATATTATGCAATTTTGATATCCAAATGTAGAGAAACACACATTATGTTTTCGGTGTTCTTTAGGGGTTTTTTGTTTGTTTGGGGTTTTTTTTAATTATTTTTAAAAGAAAAATATCAGGCCTCTTCATCACACACATAATACAAAAGAAGAAATTTGAAATAAGTCCCACAAAGTATCAATTATGAAGCAGGGATAAGGGGTGGAATGAAAACAACCCCCCTACCACTTATTTATTTTTGCATATAACTATACAAATATTTGCAGGCAACCCAGTAATGCATTCATAGAGAAAATCAGAAAATCTCATTAAGGTCAGAACTTTGCCAACCAGCTAAATTTTGGGTCACATTTATTTCACTACCTTCACCTGGCCCTTCTTCTTTGAAAAATCAAAATAGTCAGCCAATAATTACTTTTTAAAAAGTGAAATAGATGTTCAAAATTTACTAAAACAATTAAAGTAAACACAGTACTTATAAACACCATGACAACTTCCTGATATTCAATGTTCGTCCCTTGCAGAAATTGTTGAAAAATAAGAATGCATCTACAATGTAATGTTAAAAAAATGCCATCCATAAAACATTCTGTTGTGGGTGCCCAGTTAGAGAGCTTTGAACATTTTAGTGATCACTGCTTGCTTCTGCCCCTATCCAATATGTAAGACAAACAGACTTCAGTATTTCCACACTCACGACAACAATCACTCACCTGCTTAACTTTCTAACATCAAGGTTATTTTGTACAATGGCTTTGTCCCAAACCAGAGTAATAACAGTGCAGGAATGCTATTTTGTAAGCATTTAGCACTTTTGAATCTTGGATGTTTAATAAAAATGCTAAGAGGTGAACGAACGCAGGAATTCATGTTTCAAAGAGTATCTCCCAATTTGACTTCTTTTGAAATAGTAATGGTTCAAGAGACGACAAGGCTGTCTCTAAAAAGACCAAAATGCCCAGTATCCTATATGCACAATCACCCAGGGAAGAGAAGCAGAATACTGAAAAGCATTGCTCCTTTCTGAGTCCTTGCATCCCCATATCTAAAAAAGCACCTAAAACTAACAACATACTCAAGAATCTCAGCGCGGAAGGTGGTGTAGGCAAAAATGGTGAATTTCCACATTCATTGTGAAACACAAGATTGTTCCCACGTAAGTGGACCTGCAGCTACAGTTACTGCCAGTGTGAGATGTTTTCTAAGGAAAATATACGCTTTGCCTAAAAAAACAATATGTTTTTTAAAGAAAAGTTTAGAAGAACTTAAGAAATTTTTTGCCAGGAAATTTTCAAAGTGAGGCATCAATATTTCAAATTGGCTACATTGAGTTCAGTGACAATTCAACGAAAATAAAAATTTGGCTATGAAGTCTAGAGGAGCGAAGGCCTTCCAGTATCTATAAAGGCCTAAAACAGAGATGGGGAAGGACTCTTTACTATGGAGTGTAGTGATAGGATGAGTGGTAATGGTTTTAAACTGGGAGAGATTTAAATTAGATATTAGGAAGAAATTCTTTGCTGTGAGGGTGGTGAGACCCTGGAACCAAGAAAAGGTTGTGGCTGCTCCATCCCTGGAGGGGTTCAAGGCCAGGCTGGATGGGACTTTGAACAACCTGGTCTGGTGGGAGGTGTCCCTGCCCAGGGCAGGGGGGCTGGAACCAGATGATCTTAGAAGTCCCTTCCAATCCAAACCATTCTATGATTCTCTAAGGTTTCATAGATTTTATAAAGGCAGCTCTCATGAAACTACATTAAATTACACTTACCTCCACCAAAACGTCATGGTTCTATATTATTGTTGTATATAATATTGAACAATGGCCTCTTGATTTATATTTTAGAAAGCATTCAGAAGCTCCAGGCACTAAAAATCAAGCCACTAAAAAGCCACTCTCCCCTCCACTTGACAATCCTGACAGTCTACTGCACCTTCATCTTCCATGCCGCACGCATCTCATATATGTGTCACCTGTGCATATTTCTGTCCATCCACATAGTCCCCATCTAATACATTAACCCTTATAGGAAAAATTGTTCCACTCCTGATCCAATTGCTATCATCACACTTTTCAAGATAATGCAACTTAGAAAACTTCAAGTCTGACCCATCCAGGAGAACGTTAATCATATCTCATCTGGGATCTTAAATGGAAATCATGATTTGCCAAGTTAATTTAGCCTCTTATTGTACAAAACTCTGCTTTCACCATCTTAGGTTTCCAGGGGTCAACACAGGGATGAAAAGTCACAAAATTGTAAGACTTGTGAAGAAACCAGTAGAAGGTAAAGCAATAATGCTCAAGTTCTCTGAATGCAGGGAACTTTAAATGGAGAACAGCAAGACACTATAGGAAAACAAGAATGTACTGAAGCAAATGAAATTCTAAAACAAATACTTCTTTAGATACAGACCTGTTTGATACAGACAAGTGAAGAGAATACTCCTGTGGAAACGTCAAGTCAACATCTACAGAAACTGTCTAACATGTCACAATTCTTCCAACACTCACATACCTTGTCAAACAGGAACAGTCTTGGTGACCAGCTCCTGAGCAATCTTAACTCTGCTTTAACAACGTTAAGATCATAATAAATGAAAAGTGGAAAACTGGGTTTTGGTGGTGGCTTTTTTTTTGGTCATGGGTGGTAGTTCATTTTGTTTTGCTATTTTTACATAGCTTCTTCTCAGAACCATGTTATTAGTACAAAAGCTATAGCTTCCAGACCTGTAGAGCTTTAGGTATATAACATACTAAGCAAAACTCTGCTAACCTCATTTTGTTTCCTATTTCACTACACTTACTATGACAGCATGTAATACAAGTAAACACATTTTTTCTCTTTGCCAAGAAAATAATTCCAGTAGCCCCTGTATCACTAAAAATAAAAGGAACTTTAAAAACATACCAAACATAACATTTAGAGCAATTTACTGGACATGATCACAAAGTAGGAATTACTGAATTCTTAATAACACTGCCAACATATACCCATTGTCAAAACAAAGCATTCAAAACCCACATAGAAGTTTTAAACAAGACAGTTGGCCACATTAAATAAAGATCTTTGTTCATGCAGGTGCAGTTAATGCATATTTACTTGACAATATAATTTAAACTACATCTAGACTATACTAAGCATCGAAGGTGTTTCAAAACTCTGCTTAAAACAAGGAAGTTACAATAGTTGTAAAACTGCTTGGCTGTTCCCACTTGAAGCACCGTGTAAATACAGTGCTGATTTGGTGCCAATGGCCCCAGTGACTAATGCTGTATTTGTTAACACAGCAAATGATATCAGCTCTACCTCATTATTAAGTTTCCTATCCATAAAAGCAGAAGATACTATTCTTTAAAATAAATTTAAACATGTGTTTCCCCCCTCAAACTAAAACAAACAAACAAATCAAGCAAACAGAACTACCATTCATCTTCATTCCGCCTCCCTAACACTAAACCACTTTCGATTCTCCTAGACGCATATGCAGTCCTTGCTTCCTCCTAAACATTTTGGCTCCTGCATTCTCCACAAGCACGACGTGACAGTAAGTGCAACAGTAGCTTCCATTGGCTGGAAAGAAGTAAAGCACTTCATGACAGTTCAGCGAGACGTACAACAATCCAGCAGTAATATACAACAGGTCTGCCAAATGCATTTCATATGGTCCACATGAAATCTGGCAGACCTCCCATATGGCATCTCACTGCACGAGTTATAACTGATGGAAACGTTTACCAAAAAAAAAACCCAAAAAACTTACAAACAAAATCGTCATGTTTCACACAGATCCATCTTATTTTCAAATCCAAAAAGTAAACTGCAATGTAGATGTGATTTATTCCAGCAAAGACTGGTGAAATTAAAGTACTTATTCTGCAATCATAAATGCTGTTCTAGCGAGGCAGTGTCTACTTCAGTGAAATGGATCACGTTAAAACTACCCTTGTCTTCAGCATGAAGCCTGTCTCCTCCTGGTGTCTAACAGCCAGGCAATTCCACATGAAATCATGAATCTAGATATCATCCCCACTTAGCAAATCTGCATATTTGTTACCATTCAAGGGAAAGACAGTAACACATCCACAAAGAAGTCTTTTGACACCTCAAAGTATCAGCCTTGGTTTTAGTGTGCTTCACCTGAACTGTCACCCTCTTCACTGTGTTGCTACTCGAGGTGTCACGACGCAGACTATCTTTAGCCCTTCTCCCTTTCTCTTCTCCCCCACAAACCAATAAACTCATTTTCTCACCAGGAACAAGCAGACAGGTGAAATATACATTAACAACTTTTTTTCAGAGCTTTATTTTCCTGACAGGTTCGTAATTAAAAAGGTCACATGCTAAACACAACATCCAAAAAGTAATCTCAGGTTTATCACTTCTATTGAAGTATAAGTTTAACTTTTAAAAAATACCATGTTGCTAAAAACCAACGCACCCTCCTTATAAGAAAACAAATGAACCTTCCCTCTGAACGGGAATGGTAAAAAAAGAGGCGTATTTAGTACTATGAGTCTTCCCAAATGTCTTTTATCTACACAAATCAGATTTTTATTGAGGCTCAGAAAGAGTTAATTAGAGGCTATGCTAAAGAAGGAGCAAGGTAGGGAAGCAGCATCTTTCCCCAAAGAAAAGATTTGCTCTGCCTTTGTAACATGACTTTTAGAGCTGTCAGCCACCAACATCTACAGCTTCTGCTAAAAGCGATAGGAGCTATAAATACCAAGACTTCCAAGAAACCAGGTCCTTATGCACATCACCCCGGCTGACCTTGGAGGGCATTTTGCCTCAAGAGACACAACTGAGACTGAGTTCATCCTGCATTTGCTATCCATCACTGAATACAAAAATGGAAATTTGGATGTAGCTCTTTGTATAGCACAGTTCACCCAATTTGCCCTTCCCATCGTGGTCAACCACCCAACACTACTCATGCTCTGAGGTCACATCCTCTAGCCTTCACCAAAGCCTACAACAAGAAGTATTGGCCTCTCACTTCTAAAGTTTTCTTTCAATTTCATATTCCACCAGGGTCTAACAAGGTTAAGGAGAAAAGGGGGGAAAGAAAAAAAAAAAGAGAAGAAGAAGGAAGACAAAAAAAAAAAAAAAGAGCACAACTTTCTGCTACAACCAACTTCCTTCACAATTCTTCCCACAATGATGGCTTGGACTGGCATCCAAGCAGCCCAGTCTTCATCAAGATGTAACCAGTAACTAAAAGCCTGTAGACAGCTGATGAACTGCACATAAAGTTGGGTTATACAGCTTACGTCAAAATTCTTCGAAAGACAGAGAATTGTCTGGAAGCATTTAAGGCTGTACAAACAGATCAACTTTTGGTACAGGGTTATCTCTAATGGGTGTTTGGCCTGAGGAGGAAACAGCAAGAGTAAGTTCTCAATTTTTATGTTCTCTAAAAACAAGGTAATTTTCAAACTCATCTTAAGTACTAGCTACTTTATGCTACTACCATTTCATCAGGAAGACTTACAAAGGTATTTAAAAATTAATATTCACGTCTAATGTAATTGCCATTTAAGTCAGGAATTTACTTTTAATAAACACATTCTTGAGCTGCTAACAGAAAAAGCATCATTCAAACATCATTTCCTGTACTAAATTTTACCCATATTAACAGACTTAGCAAACCATCAACCACAAACATGTTGGTGATAGAAATTTCCTAACGCAAGCAGTCTTTATAGATTTCTGCTATTTCAGTGCAGGTCTCCAAGGACCATTTGAATCCATATTAATTTCCTTTCTGGCAGTTATGCGGCCATGTATGAACTGCACTATTTCACTTTTAATCTGTCAGTAATTTAGTAATGTGTAAACTAATTATGCACAGATATTAATGTAATCAGTTTGGGGAGCTATAAAATCAATGTGTTTTTACAGACTGTGTTAAAGAGAATTGCATGATTATAGTCCTATGTCTGTCGCTGATAATATTATGGAATTAAAATAATTGTGATCCATGCATCAATACGCTTTCCTACATTCCACCCACTGACACTATACCATAACTTTCTAGAGAAGGATAGGTCAAGTTTTTCAGTAACATTAAAATCAAATCTGCCTGAAAGTATGTGGCTTCCTATTAAGAAATATAATTTTGATGACCTCTCAGGTTCCCTATAGTGAACTA
Source organism: Jacana jacana (assembly GCA_013400555.1). Lineage (NCBI taxonomy): Eukaryota > Metazoa > Chordata > Aves > Charadriiformes > Jacanidae > Jacana > Jacana jacana. The sequence goes on along the minus strand of VZTM01035079.1, from coordinate 4,941 downwards.
GAAACGAACTGGCTAGCAACATTTCATCCACAATTCAACCCAAATACTCAGCTTCTCTTCAACAGAAAGTGTGCAGGAAAAACTCTAACTACAACTCAGCACTGGGCCACATATGTTAATCGAAAAATCACATTTGAAGCATTATGTAACAACTCATCAAAATTATCAAGCATCACTGTGTGCCCAGGCATACAGGGAAAGCATTATCAATGTAGAAGCAGCAGCTGAGGTGTGCTGCCCCAGGGCCCGGCTTTGCTCTCAGAAACCCTGCTGCAGCTCACAATGCAGAGAATCATGCCTCTGCCTCATCTCCACCTCTTCCATGCTCAAAGGCCTTTTGAGCTTTTCCTAGGCTTTCCAACATGATAATTCCTCTGATTTCTGTGATGCAGATCATCCAAGACACAGATTTGACTGGCGAAATTTGATAATGCCTTCCACCCACTGTACTTATCAGCACACCCATTGGGCCAACCAGGACAACAAACAGCTCTGAAGTCACCTCTGTAGTTAAGATCCCCATCTCTCTTCTCAGATAATGATTTCCAAGCTAAAAGGAACTTCATTATCTTTGAATAATGCATTATTCCTCCCCGATTTATTTGAGAGCATCAATGAATTCAAAGTTCTGCCACACCGAACTACTCACAAAGTAACCACACCAGTTCTCCCCACCCCCTTACAAAAGTACAATTAAATGATGTGTTAAAAGTTTAACGATACAATTAATCCAGTAAGACTTGATCTACTGCCTTTCCACCACCCCCCTGTCTCCCTGCCCATCCATACCCTGCTCCTGCCTGGACACCACTACGGCCCCTCCTGCCCCTTACAGTCTCACAGGCAGCTTTGGGCCAGGACAGCGAGGATACACGTTTTGCAGGCTATTTGACAAATAACATCAATTCATTGACATAAACACAGCCTACTTACAAGTAAATTAGTACTTGTTGTGAGTAAAGTTAGTTTGATTTGCCTTTTTTTTTTCCTCACATGTAAAAATATATTAAGGCCTCAAATTTTCCATTCAACCCCTAGTATTAACTTATAGTTATAAATTCATTTATTCACATGTATTATTCGTAGTACCTTTTATAGAAACAGCAAATTAATACCACAAAGCATATGTGTTTGTTCTTGCACCCTGTTTTGGGAAGGGAGCGTCAAAGAATTAACTTGAACTTCAAACTGGGGTGGCAGTAGAAAACCACCAGTAACTGACTTGTGAGAACATGGTAGCACAGACCCCAAAAGGCCATTCGCACATTCACCCCACTTTTTTTCCCCTTTTAAAACCAGAGGCACTATTTGGCATGGAGGTAAACGGCCATGTATGCCTCACACGGAGTTTACGTACCAAACAAAATGCAAAGCGATGCATTTCAAACAGCAACAAGCCATTTTCACCTGCCACATGTCAAACTTCAATGCATTGAAGGTTCCCTATTGATCTCCATGGAATATACTGCAAAGCCCCTGAACGCAGCAGGACGGAGCAGGATGGAGTAGCCCCCCACTGGCTCCCCTCAGAGGGAGGGAACTCGGGCAGCACCACCAGGGCGGCCCCTCAGGTCTTACCACAGAGGGCTCCCCAGAACCCATCCATGCTCCCTGCCTCGGACCGGCTGCCTCAGAGGTACAAAACACAGGGGGAAGAAAATATCAAGAACATCTAATAGCCAGAGCAGGTCTCTCTCACAAGAGCGCTTGTCTTGTGGACTCATCTTCAAGGAAATAGGGGAGCAATTCAGCCTGCAGCCTCCACAGCATCTTGTTATACCAACCCTTAGAAAAGATGAGAACAGATTTAACCTCAGATAATACAACTTCTGGGGATCCAGTCAATAAATACACATTTAAGGACCAGCCTAGATGAGAGCTAAGCAAGAGTACATGCCATTCATTTCTGGTAACTACTGTATATTGATTAAATCGATTTGAAATTAGATTTTAATGTTCAAAATATGCACTATACAAAAACTTTTCTTCACTAGAGTAATTCTTTCAGCTCTTTGCTAAATTTCAGTAATGCTCAGTTTTGTAGTAGGCAGAAAAGTGGTTGTAGCAGATTAAACGGCTCACAGGAGCTCCCCTTGGCCACTAAAACATTCATTTTATTCTTCGTAGAATAGGCTTATCACAGAATAATACTTCTTGTGTGTACAACCAAAGCCAAAAATATTTCCAAAAGTGAAACTAAATGGAAACAGAAAGGTTTGCCAAACTCTTTTGTTGGCAAACTTTATTTGCAAAAGGTTCAGTGGAGAGGAATGTAACAAAGAAAGAAGCTAGCAGGGCATGCAGAAACATGTAAACTGAGGGTAAAAAGGTTTCTAGTTCAGCTTAACATTTGTACCTGCCTTCATGCCAGGTTAGGCTGCCTTCCACTTACACATCACTAAATGCATGAAAGCAAATATTTTAAGTGAGCATGTAAAGGATCAACTTACTTCACTCCCTGCCTCCCCTCTCAATTTAGACTGTTGTGTCAGACTTGCACACTGTCAAACAGTGCTACCTCGCTACCTTTTATACGGATGGAAAAACCTATAACAAACTAGCACACATACTTTAAAATTCGTTTCCCAAAATTTTTCTGAAAAGTAAATTCTCCCTCCTGCACCAGGTACTAACACTTAAAATATGCTGAGTTGTGGGACCTACTGTAGTTTAAACATACTTTTATTTATAGTGCTTGCAAAGCAAAGCGTGTACAGACAAGCTAATTAGGCAGCGATTGTGTCCCTTTATTTTTATAATTCCAGTTTTAGGAGCAGAGCATTTGATTTATTACATGAAGGTATTTTTATAGCCTCAAGTACTACTGCTCTTTAGGACACAGGGAACATCACAGCCCATTTAATTTACACAGGAGATGTTAGTACTATTTAATGGCATGTAAACATTTTATAAGGTAAGCTCAAATAACAGGAGATTTTTTTTAATATACTTCAGCGAAAAGGTTCACAAATGGATTTTCGTTCTACTTTATTGGACCAATCTCTGTTATTGCATCAGAAGTGAATCGAGTTTTAAAAGGTGTTAAGAGTTTTCAATATATTTTGTGACACTGAACAGAATCAAGTATAGAAGCAAGTATACATAAAACAACCAATGCGTGAATTAATTCCAGAACGAGTATAACTGCACACCCTCAAATCATTTGTAATTGTCTGTGGTTTTGAGCAATAGTTGCAATGGACTATAGATAGTATTTTCATTCTCCTTCTTTTCTGACATCATTATTTTACGCAATCCTAGATGTAAGAATTTCAGATATAAGCATATGCTAAGATACTTGATCATGATTATTACTATTCATTTTTTTACAGTAGGATTTTTAAGGAGTAGCAATATTTTCCTAGGCCAATTAACAAAGTTGAAAACAATGGAGTAGTTTAAAAAAAACAGTGTTAAAATTTTTTTCTTCTTACTACAAACTTGCCCACACACATTTTTACACAATGTTTACTGCAACACTAACACTGTTGTTTATTAACTGTATCCAAACTAAGATCATGTGCTTTCATCTAATAAATATAAAGATTATGTTTTTTTCTGGATTGTTTACATCCTAAAAAGACAATATAAAGATCAAAAATACTGCCTGTTCTTACAAGGAAGATTTTGTATTTATTTTTTATTTATTTATTTTTACCATTTTACAGGGAAAATGAAGAAGTGGATTGCAGTAGGACTCTGTGGAATAACTAAGAGACTAATCTAGGCAACCTGGATATCACTTCATGTCAAAATATTTTCATTTTGGGCAAGAAAGGTAAGACAATAGCAAATAATTTTTACATCTACCAGTGTGACTGTATTTTCTCCTCTCTCCTCTTTGCATGTGTAAGGAATATGAAAACCGCAGCCTGTTTCCTGGTGTTCATTATGAAAAGCATGGAAAATCTCTAGATCTCTTGTATAGCAAAAAAGAAGTTGTATAACTTTCAAAACAAAAACAAAACCAAAAACAACAACAAAAAAAGGAATTCTGCCCCAGTCCCATACTGAGCCTTTTTATAAAACAAAAGGGAGACAGTATTTCTTGGAAGACTAAGAGAAAGGACTCAAAGTTCTGGTCCTTTCATACACGGCATGCCCTCCCCAGTGGGAATGGTGTGTTTCAGCTGTTGTTCCATTGTGCTATAACACAAGTAATTGGTCTGACTTTGGGAAAGCATTCAATAAATAAAAATATGATTATCTCATACTGACACAAGGCAAAATGAAATAATTGTGTCAACACTAGTTTGGGTTAAACAACATGCCTAAAAACCTACTTAAGTGAAAGTGCTGTAAATACAAGTGTTGAATATTAACTTTATGAGGTGCTTAACTGCTCTGGATTGTAATGAATTATCTAGTTCTAGTGATGCTTTGACACATTTCAAATGAGAACCATAAGGAGTTAACTTACGGTCTTTAGTCCCTTTTAATATGTTCAGTGACAATATAAGATCCTGTTCATTTCCCAAGACATAGCCATTTTCAAAAACATTTCATTGTAAAATATATGACCGTTTCTCCACCTGAAAATGTTTTTGTTAGGAGAAAATATTGGTATAACAGAAAACTTACACATGCAACAGTAATCTTATTCGTCCTGCCATTTGTCAAAAAAGAAAACACTAGAATTTGTCTCTTTTGCTCTCGGGTTCTACATCTGTAGTCTCTATTTTATGTTTCTTCCATCTTTAAGCTTTGCATGTCAGGCATACAAGAACTGGTAGAGCAGAGGTTTTCTGACTGTTTTCCCTGAGTAATCAATGCCTATATACGCCAGTTTAAAGAGAAAATACTACACAACTCTAATGTCTGCACATACTGTGTATGCTTCTGCTGGTAACCAATGAGTGAATTTACACTGGTATATTCTTTAAAAAGTGGAGGATTTTGTATTAATAGCAATATCTTAATCTTGACCCCATTTTTTACAGT
>VZTM01035076.1:71070-102550 GCA_013400555.1 Jacana jacana | reverse complement strand
TCTATAATATCTAATCCATATGAAAACAGAATCAGATCTTTCACCTTTAAATTTAAACCATTTGATTAAAGCAAACTAAAAATAGTTTAGGTTAATCTTACCTTCTGTGGAGGTAGAAGTGTTTGTCTGAAGGGTTGCTGTCTGAATGGTTAGGCAGGATTTTCATTGTTTATTAAGATTGGTGAAACTACAAGTGTGACTGTGTTGATTGCCCTTTATTTTTTACAGCTGAGATAACAGTATAGCTTAAAAAGGGTTAAGTCAAAATGGCTCAGGGAAAGAGATGCACGTGTTTTCATTTTGTAAAAATTTGTTTTGTTTTTACCAAGTTTGCTGTCTTTGCAAAGTTTTAATTTCTTAAACAGGTTCTTTTTTTCAAGCAGGTTTCCTTGGCTTTGGTTGGGCTCTGACTTTTCTGTGATCTTTGCTTCTAAAGGTACCGCTACAGAGATGAAGCCTTTTTGAAAGTCCTGAACACTGCTATTCAGTTATTATACAAGAAAGAATCCTCACTTAGTCAGAGATTAGTCAAGCTCTCCAAACTTCACATGATGGTCACGCAGCACGCTTTATTTTTGTCAGCCATACTAAGGTCAAGAGAAGAAGACGGCATGAACATCCAGACAAGAGGTATTTTTTATCATGTTCTTCCCTTTAACTATATTTAGCAATCTTGTCTTTCTCGTTGTTATATTTTATCCATCCAGTAACCTATCCACCTACATATACTTGCAGAGCTATTAAACAATTCCAGAGTATTAGCATTTAGTTCTAAATTCTACCTCTACTTTGATCCAAATGTTGCATTCATTCTGTGGCTGCCAGTTTTAAACAAACACTCATGTTTTCTAAAACTCCTGAAAAGGTGATTTGGGGTTGGGGTTTTTTTTGGTTGTTTTTTAACCCTGTTGAAGTCTTGAATTGATTCTTTTGGTTGCTGTAAGATCACTTATAGGTACAGGTGGGTTCATTTAGAAAAGCATGTGACGTTTAAAGCTATTTTAAAATAGGTCAATTCAGAAGATTTTAAGTTGATTTTGCAAGTTGCATCAAAAATGTTAGTTTAAGCAATGTGTATTCGATATTGCAACCTTTCATGAGGAATATGCTTCCGTGAGTAGTATCAATTGGGTGCTAGTTCATGCATACGTAGGATTGACTTTGTTTCCTTGTCTCTGCCCACGGAAATACTGCCTGACCTTGAACCATTCATTTCATCTCTATCCACCTCAGCTTTTTTCTGCTGTACAGGGCTTTGAGATTCAGGGAATCATGTAAACAAACTTTAAATTTTTAATAACCTTTAATTTTTAAATAACCTGAAAAGAGCCAGAGGCTCTTGTGAAGTCAAAAATTTAGTGAAATTAAAAACAAGTAGTAGATTTTGCTGCATACTGTATGTGTTTTACATTTTGAATGTAGTTCTGTAGACCAGCAAGATTGATTATTTGAGGTAAACTTCAGTGATTCAGAAACTTGGTGTCAAGAGTGCATTTGTTCAGGCTGTTGCCTTTATTTTGTTTTCACGTACGTTTTGTATTCCTGTAGATACTAGAGGGGAAAGGCTGTGCCTTTGTAGATACTGGGAGTGAAGAAATCTGGATTCAGGTCTTGAATCTGCCATAGATAACCTGTTTGGGTAACCTGATCACTTACTTGATCTGTTTCGCAGCTAGTTATAAAATGAAGGTGGATAATTTTTGATGCTCCAGAGTTCCTATAGCTTGCTAATTAGTTGGATTCTGCAGTGATGACCACTGTTTAAATGCACAGCGTAGAAGCATTTTGATGTTAACTGCAGCTGGGGTGTGAACTTACAAGTTCTAGCCATAACTTCTTGAGAAGGTTGGGAGGAGTACTGGGATGTCTGCCTTTACTCTGTGCAGCTTCTAGGCTAATTTAAGAAGCCTTCCTGGGATAGGAGGGAGCTGCAGTATTGTAGGATAGGGTATAGTGTTGCTTTCTAACCAGAGAGCAAATGTGCATACATCAAAGGCTCCTTCAGGGTAGTATGCCGCATTGGGGACCTCATCTTACAATAATATTTGTGTGTCCAGCTTGGAAATACTGTTTTGTTCCACTCAAATGAAATGCATCATAATCATCCTTTAGTGTAGCTGAGGAAATGGTTTTGGTATTTATAGAGGTAGATCTTGATCTAAAATGTACAGCACTCTGTGTGTGTCTATGGAGAGAAGGTACATGTGTGTAGGGGTACTTATATATTCACTATCTAACTCGGAGAGCAAAGCTGAAGCTGTGTGTTTATTTCAGAGGCCTTGGTGGATATACTGCTGACAATTGTGAAACTCAGCCCTTCTCTCTGTGAGAGCAGTCACCTTGCCGTGTTGCTGGGTGCCTACGGGGCTACACTGAGTTCTGTAGGTAAGTGTGTTAGCTTGGGAAATGTACTAGCCACTAGATCTTGAGTTTTCATCCTAGGTGACTTACCATGAGTTTCATCATGCTTTTCAGATCAGAAGGTGCTGCTACTGCTTCAGTTATATGAGAAGAATAAGCAAAGTCTTATAAGTTCCAGGTAAGCTCACCACCTTCCTTTTGTTCAGCTAACTACATGCAAATAAGCAGTTTCTCAACTGGTATTTTTCCAGGGTCTTATTTTTAACTGAGACAAACAGCAAGCAAGGTCAAACCTAGGGGTGAATGTTGCTTTTGGAAACATTTTTCCTGTGTGTTTCCTGTTCTTAACTTCATTCTTACGCGTTACTCAGACTTCTGGGTGTGTGTGGGTTGGATGAGGGTCTCATGTCAGTGGTGCCTCACTCTCCATAGTAAGAACCTGCTATAGGGATTTCATCACAGATGAAAGCCAAAGCCCAAGTTGCTAGTATAGGGCTCTTTCACCAGCCCTTGTCATACAGGATTCACCACTCAGCACAGCCCTTACCCTTTTTGGTGATCTTTCCCCCATATGCATGATACTTGGCTCTGGTGCTTTGCTGGGGAGGAGAGGAATACACCAATGGAGGAGTGAGTGTATAGTCTCTTGCATTAACACATGTATCATTAGTTTTGGCATACTAACAGGGTACCAATGCCTTCCTTGTCTTTCACCAGTCTGAACTGTAGCTGTTCTTGTAGCCCAGCCTTGCAGTACACCTGCGTGCTTCATAAGAGAGAGCCGTGTATGTACAAAATGATCAAGTTTTGTTTCAGGCCCCGTGCCCAAGCAGTCCACAGGGATGCCTGTTGTTGGTAAAGGTTTGTTCTCAGAGACACTGGTGGTTTTGCTCTGCCTTGTCCAAATGTACCTTTCTGTCTTTGAGGTCTGGGCGTAAATATTAACAACGATGCAAGAGTACTGGTTCAGGCAGCTGGAGCAGGACAGGACTCTGATTTAAGAACCTCCCCTAGCTTTGCCTAAGAGCATAGATAATCCTTGCAGGCTGTGAAGGGGTCAGGAAATTAAGTTCCTTTTAGCACAGAATTGAAGTGGCTTCCAGAAGCCAGGGCTCTGGCACTAAGCACATCTTGCATAAATCTTAACTGAAAGTGTTTGCAAACGGGAGGGTGTTGTCTGAGGAGGACACTGATCTCAGAGGTAGTTTTTGTAGCCTTTTCAAAGGAAAAACAATTTCACACTGTTTCCTGAAGTGAAGCGGTAGCCAGGCACTTGGTTAGGCTTGATCCCAGCACTGAAGAATCTGAGTGAGTATAGAGAACATTCAAGAAACTTGCTGTGCAGGCAACCTGGCAGAGCCCAGCTTGTGTTGCAAGTGGGAGCCTTCAGTTTCTGGGTGATAAGAAGCCTAACCTCATCCTTCCAGCTGCCTCACTGACAGCAGGGCATGCTGCTAGCAGTACTCACATAATAAATGGCAATATTAATAGTATTTAAAGCAGAATAGCAAAGGAAGCAGGGCCTAAGTAGCAAGTCAAAGGAGGAGAGTAAGAGTTTATGTTTTACTGACTCACGGGGATGCTGCTTTGAAATATCAATTGCATTTGAGACAACCTTGTCTTACTAGATCTTGATCACTGTCTCTTCATGTAGCTGCTATCATACTTACCTGCATTTATAACTTAAATTAAAAAAGTGTTTTTCCTCAGAAGGTAAGTTCTGATTTGGATTAACGGGGTAAGAAACAGTTAATGAGACACCCTCAGACTGAAATTGAAAAGCTTTTGGATGGATGAAAAAGGTGTTGCCAGGGAAACGAGTTCTAGTTTCAAGTTGCCACAGGATAATAAGTACAAGTGAAGGGAAAATTTAAATACTAATTTATGTCCTCTGTAATTGCTTTTTGCTCAGTGCTAGCAGTCTGTTGACTAATGCCTTTACTTTTAATGATGTTTAAGAATCCTACTTTGGGGTCCAGCTGCTGTGGAGCATCACAAGACTTGCAAGAGTCTAGGGAAGTCACTATGGCAGCAGCCAAGCATGGAGGAGATTCTGTGTCTGCTAGATCGAGAAAAGATGATGAAGACAATTCTGTCTTTCCCTCAGCATCGCCGTCTTCTGTCATCACAGGTGCTTTGGTTCAGGCTGCTGAATTATCCTCCTTTTGATGTAGAACAAGAGCCTCTCACTTCAGTCATTCCTTTTTTGCGTTCATGTAATACATTACAATTTGTTTACATCAGGAGAGCAATTTAAATTCATAGGAGGGCTGGAATTAGTTATTTAGGAGCACTTTTCAGATGAATTGCAGTATTTGAACCTCATCTTGTTGGCAGATATGATTGTGCAGTATTGCAAAGACTGCCATGTGTGAGACCAGAATTTGACTTTTAAAGCGTCATTAAATTTGACTGCCCGAAGATTCACTGGGAGTGGGCTCTCCAGTCTTACATACAGTTTGCTGATGTGCTTCTATACCTGTTTGTGCTCGTCAGAAGAAATCATTTTGGAACCCTGATAATGAAGGCCACATTTAAATACAAGCATGTCTCCCCCTGTGTTGCATTGTATTTTGCAGAGTTTAGTATTGGTTCCTTTGCAGTGGGGTGGCAGAGTTTGAAAGCAAGCTGGAAATGGGTGTTATTCCATACAAATACTGGTTTGGATTTAGTTTCAGGAAATAGAAGAGTCGCTATATAGAGATGAGAGTGTCAAGAATCTTGATGACTTCTACGATCCTTGTTTTCTACTTCAGCTCTTCAGTGAACTGACGAGACCAGGTAAAGTGAATGTTTCTCTTTGGTATTTAGTGTCATTTTACTCTACTATGGGAGATGCATGGCTGCATCTGTACCTCTGGTACTCTCGATCTAAGAGGTAACACTACAAAGAAATTTATGCCTGTCTTTGGAGAGAAGAAACATACATCAAAAAGTCTTTTGGGTTTGTTTTTTTTTAAAGCACTTTTCCAGATAATACAACGTGACATGAATGAGGTTTGGCTACTCAGAAACTGAGCAACAGAGCAGCAGACTGGTGTTCCTGCCAAGCTGCTCTTGTCCGGATGACTAGGTGCTCCCTCATACCTCGTCTAAATGTACTGGGTTAACCCTATGTAGAGGGCACTGCTCTGCTTAAGATAAGGAGAGGTTTTTAAACTGGAACCGGAACCAGCTTGGAAGAGACAAAAAGTAGACAAAGATTTATGTTCTCTATCCAACAGCATTCATCCAACAGTATGTCACAAAAACCAGCACAGTGTAATTACAGAATAGCGTGTGGGATCACTAGAGAAGATTCCCCATGGGCAGGTTGTATTTCTTCTGGTGAATATGTAGAGCTGTGTTCTGCGTCTGCTGTTGATGTCACAGCAACAAGATGAGCCAAATGGGCATGAGAGGGGTGATACCTTCTGGTGCTACATGCAGTGCTCTACCCACAATTGGTGGGACTATTCTGATCTGAGGCTGCTTTGTGGCTGACTTTTTGGGAGCAGCAGTCATCTTTCAGTGGGAGCTCTCATCCAGCTCTCACTGGGAGCTGGGCAGAGCAGGTTGGAGAACATGCCCTCCATGTTGGAGGTGTTCTCTGGGCATAAGCCAAAAGCCACCATTTTGCTGGGGAAGGGTGAAGTTGTTTCTGACCAGAGTGACTCTCTGCAGCGGTATTGACTGCTGTGAGGGACATGGTGACTGAACCGACTGGACATCTGGCCTGTTACAGGCTGATACTGTAACTGCAAACTTCAGCCATTTTCCGTCAGACAGAGATGCATGGGGCTGTTGTGTATCATGAGTAGGCCTGCACTCAGAATTGTTGGAAAGTTTGGTGAGGTCTACGTGGTGCTTGAAAACTAGTTGCTTAGATTCACTTTTTCTTTTTTGACATGACCCTGCTTCGCATATGCCTGTCCCTGCTGTACTTCACAGGCACACTGTCTTATTTACAGATATCTTAAAGGTCAAAGCGAAGCAAGCATCACTGGGAATTTCCTAACCAGCTCCCTGCCTGTGTTGATGATGGTTAGCTGCTCTGTAGTTCCAGCTGGATTTAGCTGGAATAGCATCAGAATATCACAATAGCATCAGAAGCAACTGGCAGGCTGATAACTGTCTTTCAGTGAAATCCTACTTACAGTCCTTTGTTTGCTTATACCCTTATAGTACAGTACCTGCTTTGTGTGTCTGTAGCCTGTACTTATCTACAGTTGTACACTGCTCTGTATAATTTTGACAGCAGTAAAAAAACCTGTCTTTTAGTTTACTGAGGAGGGAAAAAAAGGTACCAGAACTATTTGGCTTTTTGCAGTAGGGTAGATCCTAGTTGATCTGGTTAATGCTGGGTGTTTGGGATTGTTATTGATGAAGAGGATGGACAGCCAGTGTCTTTTGAACCTGCAATAGTTGGAAAACACATTGCTATCGTGCACCTGTCAGCATCATCCACCACCTGGAGACCACCACCTTAGCTGGTGAGAGGCATTTGGTATCTGTCGGTCAGCCTCAGCAGCGCTGCAGTCAGCCAGCAAGGACAAACGCTTGTGTGGGAGGCAGTGGGGTTCAGGGGTCTCTTTGCACATCATGTTCTTGAGGAGCTGTGGAGGCAGTGCCTATCCTGACATAGGCTGACTTTAAAAGTGCAGAGGGGAAAAGTAGTTCTCTTAACTGTTCCACGCTGAGTGAGAGTCTGTGTCCTAAGAGGGGCATTTTTAAAGGACCCAAGTGATTTACGAGTTCAAGTCCCATGGTGCTCCTCAACTATGTCAGCTGCTTTTGGAATTCCCAGTTCTGCTTTATTTATTTGCTCTGTGTAGTGGCTGCACAGGGCCCTGTGCACAGATGTTATATAACTGCTGAAGTTATAAACACAGACTTACTGCACACTGTTTAGTGCTCACCGAGTAAGCAGTAAGTCTAGAGATGGGCAGATAGCAAGTTCTGTCTAACTTTAGCTCTGATAAGCATCTTCTGGAAAGCTTGTCCATCATGGTTCTCAAGGTACTTTAAACAAACTGTATGTCAGACATAGAATTAACTTCTTTCTTTTTTCTTTTTTTTAATAATAGCTTGTTATTTTATGTTAGTTGTTGAACACACTCTCCAGGGTCAGCTGGATGGAAAATATTTCCACTGCATGTTTTCAGTGAAAGAAAGTTTTCCAAATATAACTTTCTGTGACCAGCATGAACTTTATTGCTGAAGTGAGGACCTTGGATTTCACAAGGTGGTGCCACCCCATAAAATTACCCACTTTGTCTCTCTAGCTGGTGTACCTTAGTAGTTCTCAAGAACTGCAGTCTGAAGGAGAGCCATGTGGTGCCTTGCTGTGAAAGAGCATACAACACATTTGATCTTGTACCGAAGAGGAGTGGTTGTGTAGGCCAGGGCTGTGTGTGATATGTCCACGAGTGATGGAGAATCCTGTGCAGGCAGATGAGTTTTAGATCATTTTTGCGTGTTCCCTTGGGATTCAAGAGAAAGTGTCTGTTTCCCAGTGCTTATCTCGCACCCTTGCTTGAGAAGTGGGAAGTGCGGAGTTGCTTTGCCGCAGGCAGAAGGTAGTGGAAGGCGTAGATAAGGTGTCTGGGCTCTGCTTCTGTTTCTCCTGCCATGTTCTTGCTACTGCTCTCACCATTTTTACTTTGACAGTCAGGTGGTGGCCTTACCCAGTGCCTGGAAGTAGAGCTGTATCTGTATGAGCTCTGGTGATGCGAGAGGTATCCCATGTTAACAAACAAACGAGGGATCTTTTCACTCACTAGGAGAATGACTGAGGTGTTTTGCAGTATGCCGGTTAACCTTGATGTGCTTTGGTGAGGAGTGGTGTACACAAACTACTGTACACTAAGTGTACAGTAATTGCCAGTATGGAAACAACTTGTAAAACCACTCACTGAAAAGATCTGTTACTGCAATTCAGCAATGCCTTTGCATTGATGGTGTAGCAGTGGGCTGGTTGGGAGGCGGTGCTGAGAGGTGGAGACCCTGCTCTTGCCTGACCCATAACTAGCAGAGCTGAGCGTGGAACTGCCAGGCATGAGACTGAAGTAGAAATTCTGGCGGTTGAGCAAAAGGTGAGAGAAAGAGCCCAGCTGCCAGTGCAGGGACATAAATAATCTGTGATTTTTACACATATTTATTTATTTATTTATTTAGGTTGGGGGAGGGGAGGAAGTCAGTAGATCAAATACAGATACTTGTCAGCAAGACAGCGGCCTCATCTTAAATAGGGATATTTGTTTCTCAGCACCTTCCTCTTGACCTTTAGTGTGAATTGCAAGAAAATGTGTGAATATTGTTGCTAAACTCAGAACCACAATACATTTGCACTTCAGCTGGTCAAATACAACTGAGGTGCCACTGTATATTCCATTACTGGTGCATGGACTAGAAATAGCACAGGAGATAGTCCAGAGGTTTTACATCAAGTCATTTGTAGCCATCAGTGGGTAGAAATGGCACAGGCTCTTCAAAACACACAGTAAATGAGAAACTCTAAATCCTGATGGCAAAATGCTATGGAAGACAAATGTTAGGTTCAAGAGGGTGTTTTGTGTTTGGCTGGTTATGGTTAATTACTGGATTTTGTTTGTCCCAGAAGAGCATAGGGGGACGTTTTAGTACTTTGCTTGGAGCATACCTTAGCAGCAGAACTGCTTATGCCTGCACAGTAACAACTGGCGTGGCTAATGGCTTATTTATGTATTATTCTCCTGTCCATTTTATGGCAGAAGCTGTTTAGTGCAGAAAGGCTATGCATTGGCTATGCTCATCTTTTTTTCAGGCACAGATTTACCAAGTGCCCAAAAAATGTTTTGAGGAGGAGGAGTTTCCCTTTTGTTCTTCTTTGTATTTAACTTTCCTGAAACTGTGAGGCATGTGGTGTCTTTACGGAATTTATTCCTAACTTTGCATGGTCTACCAGGCAGAATTGTCTGTGTTTCACATAGACAAGACAAACCAGATTAATTTCAGCTCAGGAAGAGAATTCCTGTTCAGAGTGATTTGCAGAATGTGCTTGCTAGCTGAAGGAGCCTTCAGCAAGCAGTGAAGTAATTTGTAGAGGTAGATCTACAAGTTGTTGCTTATTAATAGAAATTTTGTTAAGGATTATAGTGCTGTTATATACTGTATGGCATGTCAGCATAATATACTGAGTGTTTTTCTTTTGGTTTTTTTTTTCCCCTCTTCCCACACAGAGTGTGTAGTGGCATGTCACAAGTTTGTTGAAGTCAATGCCCTGGGTCTAACAGTAGCTGCCCTTAGCAGCTATGATTCCAACATGAGAGCAGCTGCATATTTTGTCCTGGCTTCCTTTCGCTCTCATCTGGAAGGAGCTCGCTTCCGAGAGAAGAGTCAGGTAAGACTGAACTCAATTGATAGTTTGCCAGGTTAGATTTATTAGATTGAGGACACTTAGCAGAGAATTGCTGCTTTACTCATCCATCTACATGCACATGGAGAGAAGACTAAAAGAAGCTTTTTATCCTCTATTCCATGGTTTCTCCTTGGTTGCTCTGTGCTTCCTCCTGTTATAATCAATGGGCAGAAAAGGTGGGGAAAACATGTTTTAGAAATTCTTAGGAATTTTATTTGTAGGAATGGAAATCCTGATGAGGTTGGTATTTGATTTATGGCCTGTGATATATCCTAAAAGCTTATATATGTATTCATGCTCTGCTGTTGTATCTGGGTTATGGTTCAAGATTTTCTCCCTTGGGCTCTTGTGCTGCAGTTGCTGTATCTCTTGGATGCTGTGCAAAATGGAATCGGGCAGCCAAACCTCAGATTTACCTTCTCTTTGACCCTCTACATTGCTCGTGTGGCACAGCAGATTCTGAAGCCAGGTACTGTAACCTACTGTGCATGTTGAACTCCTGGAGTGAGTCACTCTGCATGGAGTAATGTCCTTGACCGATACTGGAAGAGAAGATAGCTGTGGCACTGGTAGGAGCCATGAAGTATGCTTTCCTGTGTTTCAAAGGAAAACTTTGAATGCTGGGGTAGACTGCCTTCCTGAAGAAGTGGGAAGTGCCATTTTGATTTGTGTACAAAACCAGGCTGATCATCACAGACGAAGCTGCTTACCTCCTCATAATTTTGGGGTGGAGGTGAGCAGAGGACTAGAGGAGTGAAACTGGATTAGTGTGCGGGTCCTGTTCAGGTCCTGATCAGAGTCGGTTGGCCCGAGTGTTCTTTTGTCCTTAGACGTTGAACCAATGTAAGTCAGTTCTGCAAAAGAGAATTGTAGCGATGGGGAGTAGTTGAGGTTGGAAGGGACCTTGTGAGGATTCCAGCTAAAACCCAAAGCAGGGCCAGCTATGAGGACAGACTACTTTTCTCAGGGTTTTATCCTAGAAAACCTCCCTACCTCTAGACTGATCTAGAAAGCCTCCAAGGATTGGAACTGTACAGTCCCTACAGAGGACCTGATCCACTGCTCTTGGGGGACGTCTGGTCTGTACATTAAAAATCATGATTGCCTAATGTGAAGTGCTACACTTGATACATGGAGAGATTTGCCTCTTTGCTGTAGAGGAACGATTGAGGGAGCTAGGACTGTTTAATTTGTGGAAGAGGAGGCTGAGGGGAAACCTCATCGCTCTCTACAACTGCTTGAAAAGACATTGTAGAGAGGTTGGTGCTGGTCTCTTCACAAGGGCAATTAGCGATAGAACAAGAGGGAATGGCTGCAAGCTGCAACAGGATGGGGTTAGGCTGGACACTAGGAAAGAATTCTTCACAGCAAGAGTGTTCAGGCACTGGAATTGGCTGCCCAGGGAGGTGTGGAGTCACCATCCCTGACTGTGTTTAAAAGTAGATCAGATGTGGTGTTGAGGGATATGGTGTAGGGGAGAACTTTGTAGAGAAGGGCTGATGGTTGGACTCGATGATCCCAAGGGTCTTTTCCAATTAAAATGATTCCATGATTTCTGTTTTGTCAATGAAGTAAAGTTGGATTTGCTGAAATCACAGCCATGTTGAATGTTTATCTTACCTGCTCTGTGTGCCCTTTGAGTAAGCTTCTCATGTTGGGGAAGAGAAGAGGAGGGACAATATCATCAGCCTCTGAGCAGAAGGCCTCCTCAATGTACTTAACATACTGCTCTGACAGCGAGCTGAAACACTGGAACGTACAGGTTCCTTTTTATTTTCTGCGTGGTTGTGTATTGTGAAGGTTGTTCTCCACAATAACCATTCTTTCTCTTCACAGAGGAGCACATGTATATGAGAGTAAACAGATTCCTTTTGTCACACCAGTATTTGGACCTGAGGAAAGTACCAGGGTTTTTCCAGCTTTTCTACAGTTTTGATTTTGAGGTAATGTAATAATTCCATCTTAGTTATCCACTGATTCTGCAGAAAATAATAAGAAAAAAACCCATAAAAATGCAACAGAATCTTATTCTTCTATCGGAAACTAATTAGAGACATGTTTGTTTTGGTTTATATTTGAATTGGCAGTATTACTTCTGGGTTTCTTTGGTTTTTTAATAGTAACACATCATGAAATCATGAGTTGTGGTGCGCGTGCTCTGTAAGCACAACAACCAGAATGTTCTGAAGTTCCATTATCAGTGCGTATTTGGGCTACAAAGTCACTTCCTGATGGATGTTATTGATTAAATTTGATAGGGAAGAAAATTGAGAAGTCCAGAAAAAACTGTTAAGCACTGTGCTGGCACTCTCAGGGAACCAGGTTTTTTGTTCTCTTTAGAGCAGGCATTAATTTGAAATGCCTGATGGTGGTATTTTTCTTATGGCTTCTAGTACAAAACAGAGCGTGAGTGGATTCTGAGACTCCTTGGAGAAGGACTGCGTGATAAACATTGCTATGAGCTTTATGACTACCAGAGGATTTTCCAGGTCATTCTTTCCTTTTTCAACAGTCCTTTGTGTGATGAGGGCTCCCAGGTAAGAATTTTTAAAAACCCAAAACAAAAAAACCTCAATACAATATCCCCCCGCCCCCCCAAAACCCAAAACAAAACCAACCCCAAACAAGGAAACAAAACCCACCGAAACCCACAAAAGTTTGAGAAGTTTGCATGGTTTGAATATCTCTATTAGAAAGCAGAAAGGAGCAGTTGACACTTCCCATGCCCCCTTGGAAATCTATTCCTTGTTCATTTCGTGTATGAGCAGAGGGGGAAATAATTGCTTATGTCTAAACCAGTCACATCCTTGTCCCTTGAAACTGGAACAGGTCCCTGCCGTTGTGGAACCTCACTCAGTTTCATCAACTGATGGTCTGGCTCTAGTCATATTCTATTGCTTTGTGGAAAATACTGCAGATACTGCAGTTTTGCTCACATGGTCTAGGCCTTTGCTTTTTTAGGTCTCCTTCCCTTTTAGGAAAACTCATATGCCAGAAGCTCTCATGTTCATAAGCATCCACCCTGAGAAATCCCATCTATTAGAATTTCTCAGTTCAGTATCAAAATCTTGGACAACATGAGAAAATTGACTTGCTACCTTAAGGCTTCTCTTTAAGAGTAGCCTCTGTGTGTGTGTGTGTGTGTGTGTGTGTGTGTGTGTGTGTGTGTGTGAAGCCTTGCAAAGAGAATGTCTTTTCTTCCCTGGGGTTGCTAAGAACATGTGGTGTTTGGTAATACGTTTTAACATTTGAGTTGATCAGATCCCAGATCCCAGTCAGATTGCTAATTGTAGCCTTCAGAAAGATTGATAATAATTAGATCCTGACTATATTCTAATTTTGTAGAAGAACAAATTATATTTTCTCTTTCAGAGTCATATTCTGGAGATACTACAAAATGCTGCCCGTGTCACCAGAGCTGCCTATGAGCTGATACAGGATCATAGCCTCTTAACATGGGTACTGCACATCTTAGAGAAAAGGTAACTAGGGAAATACTAGTGAAATGGGAACTATTTTACTCTCCACAGTAGAATAATTATGCAACTGAGTATTAAAACAAGGGTGACCCATACAGGGATGGCCTGTCACTGGTTGTGATGTTTGGCACCGAGAGGCTATACTGGCAGGACTTGTGTTTCTAAAAAAGCAGAATCAAAAGGCTTTAAGGCTGCAGTGGGAGGGATGATGGGGAGGGGCTTCAGGCTTGTGATAATCTTTCACAAAATGGCATCTTATTTTTTTGTATATAAATATATATATGTGATACTTTCATTTAAAGTACTGACAATTCACATCCTGCTGTAGGATCTCCTACACAGTACTTAGTATGATAATGAATTTGAGCTGGCTATAGCATTCCTCCTCCCACCTCTTCCTCCTCCCCTTGTCTCTCCCTCACATACGTGCACACGTGCGTGCTCACACACACACACACCATCTCTTTTGCATGGATTCCTATGGCAGTTTCGAGCAAGGTTTCAGGTTTATCTGCAGTGCAATTCAGTGCAATTGGCCTGAACAGGTTTCCAGTGGGGACCACACAACGGGAGCTGCAGAATGCATACAGTTCCCAAGAGCTGGTGCTGGGGACAAGTACTGCTTCCTTGTTGTGCACCCCTCTTTGCTATATTTTGGTACTTTTGGAAGTGAAGAAGTCTGGGTTTGGCCTCTGGCACCCAATACTGATTTTGGGGTTGTACTTTAGAGGAGTATTTTTGCATCCTCTGTACAAAAAGGAGATTGTCCCCTCCTTCCTTAGAATAACAAAGTAAACAGGGCTCCTGGTATTATGCTGTATGGCTCCAAAATCGCACTGGAATACAGTGGTGAACTGGTCCCTGGTTAGGATCTGCCTTCCAAATGCTTCTTTTTGCTTCTTTTTTTTTTTTTTTGTCTGTTTTCAGGTTTCTGGAAAACAAGCTGTTAAACAAAATTATTTCCATACTCCATACTCTGTGGATAACAAATTTAGGAAGCAAGAGAGAAAGCAAGAATCAGTCCCAGGAGAACAGGAAGTTTCTTCCTATTCAGCTTGTAAACGAATTTCTGTATGTTTTAATCACCTTAATCAAACACATTCGGTAAGTCCTTTTTCTTTTTAATCAGGTTGAATCTCATCCTCTGTCCCATTGCAAATTTACTGAGGCCAGAAGAATTCCTTGATCTCTGGTAGTTTAAAGCTATTTTCCCCCTTTGGTTTGAATTTTGAGTAGTGAATTCTGCTGAGATTTCTTTGACAGGAAATTTTAGCTGTTTAAATACATGGGGGATAAAATAACAGCTGATGCACCGTAACTATCAGGTTCTACATCATTAATTACTGGCCATTTTTAAGCTGCCATGTTTTGCCTTTCCCTGCTGGATTAGAGCCTGCAGTTAGCAACGTTATTTGCTGCAAGGATCTTGTGTACTCTCAGAAGGTTTAGACTTTCTGTGGCTGTGCCGTGCCTGCAAATTGTACAAGGAGAAACCACTCACAGTGCCACGTGATGGTGTTAAGAAGGGGTCTGTCTCTCCAGATGGACCTAACCTGTGTAAGCACAGCAGTTGCAGCAGGCATAGGAGAAAGCAAATGGGTAACCAGTTCTGTTTGTACTCATATAAGCACCTGTAGACAAGTGTAGACAAGTATTGCCATAACTTGGAGAAGTTATGTTGATTTCCTCAACATTCTGAAGATTCAGGCAAAACAAAGACACGTAGGTAAAGCTCCAGACCTCTGTCTTCCTTGTGTGCTGTCTGCCTCTGCTCTTTACAGGCAGGAGGGCAAAGACTATGTTTCGTGGTCAGTTCTGCCAAACACTAATGGAGCAAAGTACTGGGCATTCAGTGGGAATGAAACTGCATCCTGAGAAACAAAAGTAGATGTCTAGAGAACTGCAGAAGAAAACTGTAGAAAGAAAACTTTAAGGAGAAAAAAATCCGTAGTTATTTTATTTTATTAATTAGTATGTGGAAAAATACACGTCCCTTCTGTTTTCTTTTCATAGGACTAATGTAGATCTAGCCAAACTGACTCAGTTTTTCAGTACACTCAATTCTGTGCTGGAATATCGTGCTGTAGTTGTTGAGGCCTTCAAAGAAATGGGCCGGTTCACTGTGAATGACAGCGTCCTCTCAAACAAAGAGATCCTGCTGCTCCTGCATAAGTGGAGCATCGTCGAAAAAGACCTGAAACTGCAAGAGGATATGCAGGCTCTTGCTCAGAAATACCAAATCAAAGAACTGCTCAGTAAGTACTGAAATATTTCAGAAAAGTAGTATTGGTGAGGTTCTTGCAAGGTAACCGTACAAGTGAGGCGAGCTTCATGGAAGAAAGTATTAATAGCTCTGCCAGACAATCTGATATAGCTTGGGGGAGGAGGAATGGAGATGGAAAACTGATTTTCAGGTCTTTGTTGTAGCGATTTCTAACTTTAGCACAATTCTGGAAGCTTTCTAGAAATATCATTTTAAAAAGAGAGACAGCTTTAAAATGAAACTTAGTTGCAGATCTCGCATCAGGCTTTGAAAAGTTGTATTCTTCAAAGCAATCTTAAAACAAACAAACAAACAAACAAAAGGATGCTTGGAGGCTTTGTGCTCCAAGATTTGAACCATTCTGAGCGTTCATGGGGAATCTGAAATTGAAAATTGAGTAAAATACAGCAGCAGAGCAAGCAAAAATCATAGAATCATGGAATGGTTTGGGTTGGAAGGATCATCTTAACGATCATCTGGTTCCAGCCCCCCTGCCATGGGCAGGGACACCTCCCACTAGAGCAGGTTGCTCAAAGCCCCATCCAGCCTGGCCTTGAACACTTCCAGGGATGGAAAATCCACAACTACTCAAGACAACCTGTGCCAGTGCCTCACCACCCTCACAGTAAAGAATTTCTTGCAATCTAAATCTCCCCTCTTTCAGTTTAAAGCTGTCCTATCACTACACTCCCTGATAGAGTCCCTCCCCATCTCTCCTTTAGGCCCCCTTCAGGTACTGGAATTAAATAGTTAATTTTTCTTATTGTCATTGATGTTGGAAGGAAGCAAAAATACATTGGGACTTGTATGATTTCTCTCTTGTGTCCCTGTGAAGAAAATATAGAAGGAACATTGTAGTGGGAGGTGTTAAAGAACACTGGTTTCTTGCAAATACAGGTGCTTTTGGTGCACAATAAAACTTAATTGGTTTCCTTGTTCTATATCAGTGAAACTATTTTTTAAAGTATCATTGTATTTAAGGGATACTATTAAAGCTTTTTTTTTCTGAAGTTTTTTTATACTTTTTTAGAGTTTTTCTGAGGATTTTTAGAGAATTATGGTGACATCTGCAACTTACTGTATATGAGGTTTTTAAAAAAATCTGTGGCTGCAAGCCTTAGCAGCTTATAAAATAGCCAGAAATATGGGTCTTTTATTTGAGATTTTTTTTTTTCCCCTTTCCCTGATGTTACATTTCAAGAGTTGTCCCCATCCCCCACAGTGTCTGGGGAAAACTGCTGAAATGCAGTTAGTTGATTTTAAGCTGCAGAGTGCAACGTAATGCACATATCTGATGATTTTCTCGGTGACTCCTTGAAAGCAGATAGGTAGCCATAGAATGCACAGGTGGCAAAGTGCTGTCGCTGCTCAGGAGCTTTGCTGCCCCCGTGACACAGGCAACATCTGAGGCAGGGCAGCCCCGCAAGAGGAGGTTTGGCTGCCTGTCTGTCTCTTCCCTGGGGGTGTGAAAAATTCAGGTGCCCTTGGCTGACATCGCCTGGCCAGCCAGACACTCAGCCAGGAGGCGGCTCTGCTGGAAGAAGGCTGACTTCTCTGCTTCAGCCTGTGGCATTCAAAAGCTCCATGGCTGCCCTGGTGTCTCCTCCCATGGGCAGGTGTGTGCTGTGCCTCCCCTAGCCCAGAAAATAGTGTTTCTCATGAGATGGGGTAAATAATGCAGCCTTACTGGCCAGACTGCATCTCGTGAACCTCTGGAATATACTCCCTTGGTCTCATTGGGCTGACATTTTTCAAACGCTGAGTTTCCCAGTGAACTGGTGAAATAGAATGCCTTCATGTGCAGCTGACAAAAACGTGTACCTGCCCATCCTTACAATGACTTTGGGTTTGGAATCCTTTGCCTGTCTTCAGCAGGTTTCATGACACGCTCCAGGTACCTAAAACACGTAAAATGGTAATAAATTTATCAGGACAAGTGGCATTTCTCGTTCAGTGATCTGGCTCATCATAGATTCTGCCTTCTTTCAGCAGTTCTCCTATTACAGTTCTGTGATGGTTCTTGCCACAGAGGAGTTAATATTGGCAGTTAAAGCCCTGTTGTTTTTATTCTTTAAAAATTAACCTGCTATTGCTGGTGGGCCCCAGCTGTAAAAATAACTGAAAAGGCATCCAAAACCTGTAACAGGAGTAGATTAAGGAGTGGATTTCTACATAGCTGCTTTTATGTTGGACTTGATGATCCCAAGGGTTTCTTCCAACCTAAATTATTCAATTCTATGGACCAGAGCCTGGGTGGTGATAGTGCCCATCTCAAAGTTAGACGATCCAGCTCCAAAAGTGTTTCAGCCTGCGAGTCAGGGGGAGCTGCATGTAGCCTGATGGCTCTGAATTGCATAGGCTCAATGAGGCTGCTAAATGAGCCTGGTAGTTATCCTTTTAGCAAGTGACACAACGCATGATTCCGTCTTCCTTACATAATTTTGTACCAAGAAAAGCCTTTGGAGTATCAGATGTTTGTTTTGGTGCTGTTTTTCTCCTTACAGGAAATATCAAAGAAAAGAGCAAATCTCAAACCTCATCTCACATGTACCATCACATTCGAAAAAAGAATGAGGAAGAAAGAGAAGACGACAGTGCCACACACCTGAAAGTCTCCGAGCTGGAGAAGTGCAGAGATCATCTGAACTCCATACTTACCCACTGGGAACCTCTTTTCCCAGCGCCTCCCACCAAACATCCAGGGGAGCCCCTCCAACCTGCCGACCTTGTGGACGAACCAGTCGGTTTTACCTGTGCCTCCACTTACATAGTAACTAAATGGCTCATCCAGTCCATGGTTGAGCACAGCCTCAATATGCAAAACGTTTCATCAACCCTGCGGTGGCTTCAGAACTGCATCTTGCCACACCCGGAGGCGGTGCAGGAGATGCTCAGGGATGAGACACTGAGAAACAACATCTTCAGGTTTTACAGCCGGGTCTGCGAGGCTGGCGGTGGGACGGTGGGGCTCTTCAAAGAGCTCTCTTTGTTCAGTTCAATCATGCTGCAACTGATGGAGGCCCAGGGCCTCACCAACAACAGCTTCCATGAACGCATGAAAACGTTGTGCCTGTCAGCAGTGACAGAAGAGGATGTGCAGAAGAAAGGTAACTAGCCTTTTCCTTTTCACTCACGCTACAGGGTGTGATTGGTAGAAAACAGGTAGTTCCATCTTATTTTTAATTCCTCGGAAGTGTGAAGTTTGCCAGTGTCTGTCGTGCTTGTCCACCTCCCAAAGTAAAATCTGTGTCTTTGGTGGTATGGGCACAGGGGCTGGTAGCACAGAATAGGGTCACACTGTGGGGGTTTCTGATAGTACAACAGTCATACTCCCCCCAAAAAACTGGCCTTTCAAGGGTGAGAGTGGAGTTCAGCAAGGTATATAAAATGTAATTCCAAGGAGAAAAATAGCCTGCAACAAAGGAGCCCATATGGGTATTGGGTTTTGATGGATACGCTGCCCAGTGTTACCATTTGATTGCAAAAACCACAGGTCAGATTTCAGACCTTTCTATTTAAGAATATCAGAAGGGTGTGCTAACGAGAAACTCTTTTCTTCTGTTAGTGGGGGGAGGATCATTGGCTTTATATGAGCAAAAAAACCCACAGATTTTCCATGTAGGAAGAGAGTCAGGAAACTATTTTAAAATATGGGTCTGGAGGTAAAATGGTTTGGGTTTGTATTACTGTGTGAAAATAGAAGAATGTGTGTTCTCATTTTTCTTCCACAGCCGTTTGTGTATTCCTGACTTCTGTTTACATTGGGGACATATGGCTTGGAGCACAGGAGCCAGATATGTTAATAGCCCACGTCAGATTGATCTGCAGCAGTACGGATGATAAATTAGAAACTCATACGCAAGGAGAAGAAACTATTCTGCCTCTGTGTAAAAACCTACACTCGGCTACAGCGGGGCATTAATTCAGTGAGCTGACACTTCATCTTTAATGTTCTGTGCTCTGCCATCGTTGCTGCGAGCCGTGAAAGCCTGCTGAACTGCTCTCCATACAAATCTAACTCACTTTGTCATAAAGATCAATATTTTATGACTGTGTGCAAACTCAGAGGGGGGAAATTGCATTCGTCATCTCTCAGTGGAACATTAAAGCCATAATTTCCCTTTTCTTGAAGACCGTGGGACACTGAATGGTATTTATATCGGGTTTTATTACAGGCATTTTTGACTTTATGAAGAACCAAAAAAGAGTGATTAGGGCATCGCCTCTGGACTGTGTTTCAGTCCCCACAAAGTTAAAATCCATCTTTTCCCCAGTACAAGAGGGGGGAAGAGACTGCAGAACTTCACCACAATGTGGTGTAAGTGCACAGAGCGCGTAGTCAGAGGTTTAGCCACAACGATTTACTATTTCTTGAAGAACCCAGTTTCTTTCATGATACATGATACCAAAACCAGTATGAATGGAAAACTGAGCACTGGAATCATGATGGTCTGGGATCCTTCTTGTTTTTAAATAAAACTGGTTTTGAGAGCATCTGTATCAGAGCGGGTCTGCTTTTATTCTCCTTTCTGTTCTCTTGGGGGTTTTTTAATTAAAAAAAGCCCTGACCGTCACCGCTGCTGGCACTTGCAACAAAGGCCCATCTTCTCTCCGCTCTGAAAAGATGAGAGATGGAACTAAAACCCAAATGACTTGCTGCTCATTGATTATATATGGTTTTTATTGGATATGCTCTGTGAAATCTGATAGTTGAGATTGGAGTGTGGCCTCAAGGGCAGCTGAACGTACCGTTCCAGCTATGCAGGCGTTCAGAGCCTGAACGGCTTTCACAGGTTCGAACCTTTGAAATGTAAAAGAGGATTTATGGAATTGACTCATGAATATGTGCTGTGCCTAGGTACCTGGGACGAATTCTGTACGTCAGAAATGCACACACCTTGTGAAGTTAATGTGCTTTGTTGTTGGTTTTTTTTTTAATAAAAAAACCCATGAGATGCAAATAATGAGGATTGCTTCTACATGTAAATATTCTTGTCCTAAAGAAGCCCTAATACCTATATCAAGACTTGAATTAAAAGTAAAAAATACTTCTTGAAAAAGCTGTGAGCCTGTGAGAGGCTTAATTTTGTGTCATATAAAATCTCTAGGGTGTAACAACAGGAAATCTTGTTTGCTGTGGAAAAAACAGGCCCAACAAAACCAAAGGAGTTCCAAAATGAAACATGTCTCATTGTCATATATAACTGGAAAAGAAAATACTCCTGGCACATAGGGAAAGAGTATTCCAGCTGTCTTGAGGTAGTAGTTTATAGTAGGATTTTGTTGAGAGAATCAAAGAAACGAGGTGAGACCATTCAACCAACCGAAGGCCAGCAATGCAGGAACATAATTTTTCTACCTGAATATATCTTAACTGGCAATAAATTAAATTAATTTTCCCCAAGTTGAGTCTGTTTTGCCCTTGGTAGTATCTGTGAGGCGATATTTCTCTTAATCCTGGCCCATGATTTATGGAGCATAAATCTTGTGAGGAGTGATTGAAGGAGCAGGGATTGTTTAGTTTGAGGAAGAGGAGGCTGAGGGGAGACCTCATCCCTCTCTACAACTGCTTGAAAGGGCATTGTAGAGAGGTTGGTGCTGGTCTCTTCTCACGGGCAATTAGCGATAGAGGGAGAGGGAATGGCTGCAAGCTGCAGCAGGGTAGGGTTAGGCTGGACACTAGGAAAGAATTCTTCACAGAAGAATTAGTGGAATCGGAATTGGAATGGGCTGCCCAGGGAGGTGGTTGAGTCCCCATCCCTGACTGTGTTTTAGAGTCGTTTAGATGTGGTGTTGAGGGATCTGGTGTAGGGGAGAACTTTGTAGAGTAGGGCTGATGGTTGGACTCGATTCCAAGGGTCTCTTCCAACCTAAATGATTCTATGATCTTTTTCATCCGCTTTCTCTGCCTTGTCCTGCTGAGGCGCGGGGTGAGAGCAACGTGGCAGGCATCTGGCAGCCAACTAGGGTCAACCCACCATGGTACCTGTTGTGGTGTTGCATATCCCTTCCTATCCCTTAATAAATTCACAAAACCCCAACACTGAATGCCACAACCCTTGTGACTTGTCACGGTCTCCAAGTTGGAAGCCAAGAATGTTTTCAGGTGTGTGATTGCCTGCCTTGTAATAGCCTTTCACTTGCCCTTTGGCCAACTTTGCTTAAAACAAACTAAATAGTGTAGCAGTGACATCTGTGGGAGCAGAATTCATGTGTTGAAGCTCAGCCAGTTGGAAGAGCTATTCTTGAGTGAGCAGACTCCAGAGGTAGGTACAGGAGATGCAAGCAGGCATGCTAAATGATTTAGGCTCAAGCAGCCATTTGCACACCTTGGTATTTCCCTCCATGGCTGGAAATAGTGATTTCTGAGTGTGGTTTTGTCACTGCTAAGATAACTTTCAAGCCTAGAGAGGGCTTTGGCTTCTGAGGTGCACAGTACTACAGAAGTGGAAAGTAGAATCAGGAGACCATGACTATGACCAGGGCCGGTCCTGTGTGTTGGTGTGCTTTCCTTACAGTGTTGCATCTAAAAGCCTGAGCAATTGCGCAAGAACCCACGCTAAGGGTTCACACCCAAACGATGATTTTCTGGCAGCCATGAGTATTCAGAAAGGCCTAGCAGGGAGTAGTTTTCTCTCTAGCTTGGAATATCTTGTTAGTACCTCCAATACTGCTGTCATCAAACTACTCAAGGTTGGAGGAGAGGCTCGTTCATACACATTTATTATCCTCCTTTTTAAAATGGCAGTTTTGGAAACAAAACTAATGCATGTGAACCGACAATATAAAGCCATGAGCCTGTCAGGTAAAAAGATATATAGCTTCTTTGTGCTTATCAGTAAACCTTTTAAAAATAAGGCTTAATCTCTCACTGTTTGTGAGCTCCAGTATATTCTAGTAATGTGGCAGTTAAAAGGCAATTATGAAGTCCTTCTAGAAATAATGGTCAAGCATCTTTAAAAGCCATAGCTCGGTTAGCAGCTGAATGATTGGTATGTTTGCATCACTGCCAATGTATTCAAAATGCATTTTAATAAATTATATAGACAGGGATTTAAGAAATTAAGCTTGATTAAAATAAATTTGGAAAATGAAGAACTCGCCCCAGATACGGGCCTATGTTTTAAAGCAAGGAGTTTCTACACTTTAATATGAGTTAATGTTGAGGCTGTGGTGGTAGGAGCCATGTGGATGAAGCTCCAGTGGGCTCAGCAGTGGGCCCAGTGGTCTGGGCAGCCCTTGCAGGTGCCTTTGGCGGGACAGGCCTTTGAAACCTTTTACTCAAAATTCACAAAAATTCAGTGAAGTTAACAGCCTGGGAGAACTTACTGCTCCCTGTTGTACCTGGTGTATAGATCACGTACAGTTTGAGTTGCAGGTGGGACTCCTGAGGGTTTGGAACGCATCTCAGCAGCTGGCTGCTTGGGCCAGTGGCAGGGACAGGCAAGGACAGCTGACACACTGGGAGAGGATCTCGTGTAGCGTGAGCGACTGGGCAGAGCGAAGCGGCTTTTGTGGGAGCAGGGGTTTGGGGTAACGTTTTTTACAGAAGTCAGCTACATCTTTGAACCAGCAGCATGAGCTGATGGGGGTCACCCTTGGTTGACGAACCGGTGCGGCATTTCAGCCACCCATGAAGGTTGCAGGACACACAGGGAAGGGCCCTGTTAATGGAGGACTCTGGGGCAAGGGGAAATAAAGTGCTCCCTGGGGAGAGCAGAGCACTGGAAGGGCCTTGAAGAGGGTACGTATGGAAATGTCACAGAAGAAAAGGTGTCTCTCTCCTGCCCTCACCCCCTCCTCCCAAGTTAGGTGCTGTAAGACAAGCTTGTGGTTTGCAGATTATTTATTACTGTTTATATACTTCATGGCACATGCCTTCCAGATAATTTGAAAGGGAAAAACCAAAAGTCTTCTCAGTGATTATGTGCTTTGAGTCACGTTCTGGTGCAACTTCTGAAAAAGCACCAGTTGTTACAGTATTCATGCGCTTCAGAAATCCCCTTGGAATCCATTTGTAGAGAAGAGGTTCTTGAAAAGCAAGGTGAAACGAGTCTGTCACGAGCCAGGGAGGAGGATGCTGGAGCAGATGGTACTGCCAGGCAGTGCAGAACTGTTGCAGGAGAGATGTTCTAGCTTGGGTTAGACTGACGTGGCAGGAACAATCAAAGTGCAGCTGCTGCATCCTTGAGGAGGAAAATGGGTCTAGGTGCTCAGGTCCTACTTCAGACTGTATTGGATGACATTGTGGGGTTAAAGGTAACTGCTTGATTCACAGCAGGAAAGCTGCTGCCAACAAGGGCATTGATTCATGTCTCCTGTGAAAACTACCTCAGATGTAGCAAAAGGTAAGGATATCTAACCTTTTGCTGTAGGAAAAGGGGCAATGGGCATAAGCTGGAACACAGGAGGTTCCACTTAAATATGAGAAAAAACTTCTTTACCGTGAGGGTGACAGAACACTAGAACAACCTGCCCAGGGAAGTTGTGGAGTATCCTTCTCTGGAGACATTCAAAACTCGCCTGAACACATTCCTATGTGACCTGCTTTAGGTGTTCCTGCTTCGGCAGGGGGATTGGACTAGATGAGCTTTCAAGGTCCCTTCCAATCCCTGATATTCTGTGATCTGAGGTGTGGGGAAGGCTGTTGTGGCCATCGGCGGTGACTGACAGAAATCTTTGGGTCTCTGATATGTAACTGCCTGCATTGCACCGCCAGTTCCTGCAGCCTTCCCTTGTTTTCTCCATCTGCCCATGACTCAGTCTGACTCAACAGACTTTATGCCTTGACAGGCTTCCAAGCCCAACACTAGTAGAAGTCAGTTTGCTCAAAAAGCAAACTGCAGAAGTGTTTTTATCTTGAAGATTTAAAAAATTGGAGATTCAAAAAAAACAACCAGAACACAAACACGTGCCTGGTGGTTTGGTCTGTCTCTTCTGTTTAAAGCTTTTTTAACACAGCCCAGCCCACCCACCCTCTGCTAACATCAGAGCCCACACTCCCTTTACGCAGCATAAGGCTGCTCTGGCAGTGCCTCACTGTAGGAGTTTTTGCTGCCTGTTTTTGGGGACGTGGAATTTCTGAGCTTCTCCTGAAGTTTCAAATGAATTTTGTGTTGTCCTCAGCCCACTAACTAGCTCTGCACTCTGGCACCTCTTCCAGCCCTCACTGCCTTCCTGCGCCTGACTCTGCAGTCCCACTCTCGTGCTTACTCTAGTAAGCTCAAAAGGGTTCTTCACCCTCTTGTGGACCTTTGCCTGGTTCTTCCTAGGTTTGGTTGAGCTCCCCAGGTGAGAAGAGGGCAGAGGCCACTGAAGAAGGAAGGAGTGTGAGTGGCCCATCTGACTCTGCTACAGCTGAGCTAAACCCACCCTCTCTGCCTCGCTGAAAAGCTTCTGTGACCCTCAAGGAGGGCTGTAGCTTCTGTTGAACTATTTGTCAGCCCCAGCTAAAAGTAGGCAACTCATGCAGAAGTGTGATGTTGCTTTCACGGTTTTTGCCAGCATTTTTCTTTGATATACAGTTAAAATAACAGAATTCTCTTTTTTGTAATGCCTGGGTATTTGCCAGGTACCATGTCAAGACTGTTCAATATTAACCATTTCTTTTCCACCTACCATTTCAAAATGAAAGGAGGATGCAATTGGTTATTGGTAGTAAAACTATTTCTGGGCAGCTGGTAAAACTAATGAGTTGATTCAGTAAGAAATTCCCTCAGGAGAGTGCTGCCATTACCTTTTTAAAGGCTGTTCTAGATAAACAGTGTTTTTATAACTTTTAAATATCCCAAATACTTTTTTTTTTGCAATAGAAAAGTAAATAAAAAGTATATTCTATCCTTGGGGGAACTGCTGAGCTTTAAGTGAGTGAAGCAAGTTGTAACCCTCCCAGAAGCACAGTTTTATTGTTGATGTTGCAGTTGACATGGCTGCTTATTTCTCAGCAGATGACCAAGTGGAGGTGTCACTAAGATGCAGCTGATGGGAGCGGGACCTGAAGGCAGAGCCAGAAATAGAGGACTTGGGGCTTTCATGATATAATATAAACAATATTGGTTACGCTGCCGGTTGAGTATGATCAATGGGATGCTGCTTTCTTTCACAGCAAGACAACCCAGTGAAAACTGATACTGCACAGACACCCCCACCCCCAGGAGGGTAAGAGGACTCAGTGTGCACTCAGGTGAGCAAAGCAGGACGACTCGGGGCGTAACTGGTACAGACATTCTACTGAAGGAGTAAATCTGCTCTCAGCCAAATGAATCTTAATGAAAACCACTCAACCGACAGCACACCTTTTGCACTGTGTAACAGAGGAATTTGAGTCTGAATTCTTACATAAAGAAGATAAGAGAAATTCTACAGTGGTCATCATCAGGATCTAAATTGCTCTTCTAGCAGGCAACTCCAGCAACGTGTCCCAAATGGGGCCCTTGCAAATGCCTTTTACACATCCGGGACTTTTCACGTTTGGCCTTTGTTGAAAGACATTTTTCTCTTTCTTCTTCTGAGCTAATTCAGGTTTGTGGTACCGGTGTTTAATAGGCAGTCACAGCACTAAGCTTTTCTGTCCAGTCAGGAGGACTGTACTGCTGGGTCTGTGTCACCTGGTGCAGTTTTAACTCAGGCTCAGATCCTTCCCTGAATGCCAGTTTCATCTGAAAGGGAAGTAGATGTTTCAGAAGCAACCACATCTGAGTATGGGCTACTGAGATCATCGCAGTGAAGCTGGTCACTGTTGGAGCTTCTTTCCCGGTTCCCTACAATCACCTGTCTGTAATGTGTGGAGAGAGGAAAAAAAAAAAGGTACAGTTACCAGGGGTGTCCATTTGGAAGACAGACAGCAGCAGTTTCATAAGCAGGTTCATTAGCAAAGTTTTTAAAAGTATAGAAGACAGTTCTTCTAACACAAAGACATTGAATCCAGCATGAGGGATGCTTTTGGATTTCAGCAATCTTTATCCACCACGAGAATTGTGTCTTTATCTGGAAATGGAGTATGTCAAACAGCTAAAGTGTGAGCTATGGGTGATATTAGGTGACTCCCCCTCTCTTCTTCCCCTTCCCATTGAAGGTGACACCTTCATTCCAGCCCTTAAGCATAGTTCTGTAGCTTGATTTGTATAGAGGGAACTAGGAACTTTGGTAAATGGAAGTGCTGCGGCTGCTTCTCAAAACAAGAACGGGGATAACAAGCTTTGTGTGGCTGTGAATTGGCATACAAGGGACATGGCCACACTGGGGGCAAGGACAAGAGGGATGTGTGATATCTGGGGGAGTTTCCCTGACAGTGGGGTTGGAAAAAGAAAGACACACATCTAAGGGGTGGTACAGATCAGAGCAAGAAAATGGGACAGACTAAAAAGGAGTGGGTAGCACTAGGGTAGCAGGAAATTTCCAGTGTACAAATAACACCAGCACAAAGACGTATGGTTCTGCCAGGAAAACAAGTTAGTGGTGGGATGGAGGGGGCAATGATATGAGAACAGCAGGGTGCACTCTGCCTCCTCCTCCCTGAGCCTTCCTCCCAGCAGCTTCCCAAACTTCACCCTTAAAAAAAATAATAGCTGATGAGTCCCGGCTTAGAAGCACGAAGTTCAGTTCAATACAGCTAAACACAAGATCTCAACAATTACTAATAGCCTTAGGGCTTCAAAGGTGGGGAGGAAATCTATGGTGGGAAGAAAAAAGTTACCCAAAAGTGAGAATGAAAATGGAAAAAATTTGACAAGTCTTATTCATGTCCTGGAGCCGTCGCTTCAGAGACAAGAAAGAAGGTATCTTTGACTAAAAGCCATGGTTGTTTCAGTGGCTGTATAAATGTCAGAAAACATACAAACCCAAGGTAAATAGGACGGAAAGGAAAAGAATTATTTTTAATTATTTGGAGGAAGGAAAATATCAACTTTATAACTTCAAATTTATATTCATTACTTGTTAATGAAAGCTTAAAATATCTGTGCCTGACAAGACTGGCACAATGGGGATTTTGCTTAATGGTACTTTAAAAAAAAACCAAAGCAAACTTCAAAAGTCTCAGCCCCAGGTTTGGGGCTTTCTTTGCTATGATATAGGCATATTCAAGAGATCCCTCTCCTCTCTGTTTGACGGAAGCAAGGCAAAAATACTCTTACCAAAACAGGCTGCTTTCTTTCCAGTTCATTAAGTAGCTAAATATCACCAGCCAGCTATCCATATTTTAAAATCAGCTGGAGAACTTGCATCCCAGAGGCTTGGAAACTGAGGAGAACTCTGGTCAGCTCTTGTTAATGGTTAACCATTCCTGGAACAGTGGGGAAGTTTGAGGAGGCTGGAAGAGTTCTCATGTCCCAGTATTCAAAGACAGCAAAGCAGTCAAGTCAGGTCACTGTAAGGCAGTGCAACAGACCTCAGCCCCAGGCAAAATCATGGAATTAAAGCTAAGATAAGATACAGCTGAAAAAGTGTTTCAAACCACGGAAAAACTAATTCCAGACAGTGTGGTTTTATAGAAAGATGGGTACAATGAAAAATGTCTGATATCATTTTATGAGGGGAACATAATTTGGAGGATAAAGGCAGCTGCATATATGTAGCTATTTAAACTTCTGTAAGGTGTTTGACTTAGTATTCCATACTGCTGCCTTGAAAAATAACTACACACAGGCCCCATTAAACAGGTATTATATGAATTAGGCTTCTCAAAGAGTAACTGGCAACTGATCTCTGACTGTGGCTGTTTCTAGCAGGGCCCCACTGCCACCTAATTGTTCAGCATTTCCATCAGTGATCTGGAAGTAAACATAAAGTCACTTGGAATGAAAGGTGCAGATAAATTGAAAGACACAGATACAGCGACACAAGGGAGAGCAAACCGCCATATAGCACAGACTGGACAGCTAGTTAGGATGGACCTATTCAAACAATATTAATATATTACATTTAAAACCTCAACCCCAGCAATAATACTTTTCATTGAGAACTTGCAGAGTTTACATAAACTGTTCTCCCTAAAGACAGTGAATTGTGGCACACAGAAAAGCTGGTACTGTGATCCCAAAATTACATATATTTATCACACTGTCTATCCACAGTGGTCACTTTTTGGCATTCTTCATTCATGCACAAATATAACATTTTTTTTAAAGCGAGTGTATATTTCAGCCCAATTTTATGGAAGAAGTTTATCATTTAAGCCAAGATGCAATGCCAGGGCACTGTGATTCAACTAGGTGGAAAAATGCACAATGCTGACCAGCTTAATCAACACAAGAACTTGTTCTCCTCTGCAGAGGTACAGCACCTGGGCAGAGACTTCAGGAGCCTGCATCCCTGCTCTCAGTGGGCAGTGCTCTCTGATGTCCTCCACTGCACGAGTTGTCTGTGGTTTGGTTGGTGTCCCTTGACAGTGAGCTGACATAATTTCAGGACTGTCCGGACTGGGCCTTCTGCACCCTCTGAGGAGATGACGCTGGATTTGATAATACGGTTGTTCACAGGACACTGTTTGAATGCATGGCTCAAGAGTTAGTTCACTCTTTTGGTTGTCACTTGTAAATGTCTATCTGGTTGCTATTAGATGGAAGAAGCCCTTTTATGTCATTTAGAGCCATTTAACAGTTGGAGAACAAAAAGCTCCATCATTTCAGCTTGTAGGAGAAAGAGCAAGAACTAGGAAAAATTTCAGAAAGCCACAGAGAGCACCTTAACATGAATAAAGACAGCCTGCCTCCTGGTACCTGAGCAGTGGAGTCCCCTGTAGAGCCCACTTGGATGGATGTTTGCCTGGTGGCACCAGACATGGAGAATGTTTGAGCAACAGGCCACAGAGGGCGTGTTCTGAACTCAAGTTCAGCAGATGGTGTCCTCTCAACTGCAGAGTTTCAGCTCATGGGAGTTCTGGAGGGACACTGGCTGATAAGCAACCTTTGTTGCTGGCCTTGAGTTCACATGTACATCCACACAGTGGCTGGTGCTCAACAAAATCTCAGCCCTTTAGTTTTCACTTAGAGAACAGTAACTTCTGAACAACCTCAGCACCACCCTGCCAAGTGCAATACTAATCCCAGGCCTCTCTCCAGAGACATGATACCTGCTAAAAGGTATGGAGCATGTTTCTTTAGATGACAGGAATGAGAACATTTTCCTCTGGAGACACACTACTTTGAGCTCTGGTGACTGAAGGCTTTGACAGTTCATAGCTAACTGTTTTCACAGCCTCTGCTCCTATGGGTCTGACACCTGCTTACATCAAAGGGAGCTGGTTCTGTCAACATGATAAAAGAAAGTTCTCCTAGTGATGGAGGTATGAAAGACAGCTTCATCCCTTGAAACCAGAGGCTCGAGAAGCAAGATCTGCTATCTGCTGTTTGAGACTAAAGTCAGAAACTGTACTGTGGAGAAACCGGGATAGATATACAAGAACACTATTATATGGGAAGCCAGCTGTAAAGACTTTGCTGTCTCAGCATCTTCTGACAGAAGGAATAATGCTGTAATCTATGTAGACAAATAATATAGACCTCAAATACTGGCCTTGCAAGTCCTGACCAGGAAATTTCAGTACCATTGAGAAACTGGGTTCTTTCCAAGTTCTTAGCCAATCTTGGCTGGGTGTGAGAATATGTGATTACTGTGTAATATGTGATTAGTAAGAAACAGTAGGCAGAGATCACATTTAAGTATATCTTAAGTGAGTTTATAGACAAATCATCTTGATTCCAGGAAATAGTGATAGTAAAGAGAGGGCTGAAAAAAGCAAAGAACAGGATCACTGCCTTAAGAAAGCAGTAAACAGGAGTGTGGTCTGCTTCACCAGAGACGTACTTCTCATGAGGATCTTCTTGATATAGTATTAAAAAGGATTTCCTCTTCCCAAAGAGAAGGTAGCACACTGGGGTAGAGCTATGACACACCTTGCTGTCATCTGGAGGAATGTGGTGCCTTGAGTGTCAGATTCATTGCCTTCATGTATAGAAATAGGTACTTTTGGGGTATTGTAATATATGGTGGTTATATTGTTCACTAATGAATTCTACAGCCTTGAAGATAAGCTAAATAAAAACCAAAAGAACCCTCTGAAAACTATCTGCCCTCATGTCAGATCTAGGATATTGCTATAGATTTTTTTTCAGGCCTAGGGACCAAAACCCCTGAGCTGCCAAATATCCAAATTAGTTCCCTGATTCTGGGAATGAAGCAGCTGTTGCAATTGATCTGGATGGAGAAAAAAAACTGAAAGAGCACGTGGACCATGTACAGTCTGTCCACCAAATCAGTGCTTATCTTTCTGTCCATGAAGGAAACTCTCACCTGCAAACTGAGAAGAAAGTTGGCTGCAGAACAAGTGTTTTCAAGCCAACTCACACATCTCTGTCTGGCAAGCAGTATCCTCAAACTATGTTACCATATGCCCCAGAATGTTGGGTAAAAGTTGCTGTTAGTCAGGGGAAAAAATGTCTAAACACTGAGCTGGAATTCTTACTGCAAGAAATCCGTCTGAAGCCAGCAAGGCTCATGCTGCCAAGGAGTCCAGAGTCCGTTGATTGAGCCTATGTGAGGCTATTATGACTGCAAGAAATGTGGGGAAGGGATAAGACATGGACATCTTCCAACTCTCTAGGTACCCAATATATTTTTTTTTTCTACATTATACTCTCTGGGAGTAAAGTGATAGCCAGAAGGTTTTGGATGACCACAATGGTCTCAGTCATGGCTGTCAAGAATGCACAGCCTCTAGTGGAACGCATGGGAAACTGGGGCATCCTCTGGAGAGGACTATGAAGGAACTTTCCCTGTCCCCTTCCACTGCATTTAGTTCCAGCCTTGGTTGGCAATTGTCTCCCCTTCCAAATATTAATACTGGCTCTTGATTACAGCAGTGCGCTAATTAACTGCCTTGGTATGCTAATGCGTTGGCACTAATTGGTCCCATGCCCCAAACCCTTTTACTTCCTTCCTTCCTTCCTTCCTTCCTTCCTTCCTTCCTTCCTTCCTTCCTTCCTTCCTTCCTTCCTTCCT